>JAODGE020013353.1:0-12968 GCA_027574965.2 Ecitophya simulans | reverse complement strand
TCTGCTACGCAATGACGTAAAAATCGCAAAACTATCTGTTCTAGAGCAAGTGCTACAGCGCATCCTTTGCGCTCCGCTTACCGGTAAGCGTAGCGCAAGGGAGGTGGACCTGGTACAAGTCACTCACCGATTGATTTCATTTTGATGTCGTACACTCACCGCTGTTGCGGATATAACATTCATCCTGAATTCACTTTCACGTTTCAATTCACGATTATTTGCGGATGACATTCTTATGTTTATCGCCAATTGAAACAAACTGTTCGTATGTTTCACGCGCATCGTTCGCATAACCGTCGAGCAGCACGAGTGTTTCGTTCGGCATGGTTTACTTTCTGTCATCGAACGCTCGCAATCCTCTAAACTCGTCACTCCCTCACATTCATATAAATATTTCGAGGATCCATACTCTCGCGCCGCCTACATTACAATAAACCAATGAGCACTCATATAGCACTTATATAGCTTATATCAGCTTATATATTAAATACTCTCTGGTATACAAAAATACGTCATAGATTTGTACGCATGCGCCGTAGAAGTCAATATCAAAACAAATGTTTTTAAAATGTGTCAGATTAATTCAGGCAACAAACCGTACAGCTACACTGTACCTAGCTTAAACAACCGAAATGTTTGTAAATCTATGCAGAGATAAGTGTGCATTATTGAAAATTTCTGTGTACTGCCTAAACATATGACATGCGTACCAATGTTGGCCACTCGAGAAGCTTGCGCACATGGAGTTGCTAGCACAAGGGTTTGCATTGTCAAGGTAGTCATTAAAATTGCAATACACAATACGAAATTCGTGCAATTAGAACTACAAACTTGCTTAGTCATAAATTAAAGTGTACATTTGAATATTCCATCAAGATAATTATTTGAAACGCCATCATTGCAATGTGTTAAAATCAGTCCGAAACATCCAGTACATTACGTTAAGTTGCAAGATGGCTGGGGTTGAACGTTGTATACGTTCGTCCCAATTTTTAATCGTTCCCGAGCGCTAATCAACTTTAGTACACGAACAGTTTGTAGCCTCTAACTATAAATACGAACAAGGTAAGTGCGCGCACGCAGTTGCCTTATGTAATAAGCGCAATGCAAGCACAACATGTCTCAAACCACTGCAATTATGATTTAATCCCAGCCCGTGCATTTTAGGTGGAACTCTCGAAATCCTTGTGATGGTCGCTTATCCTGATCATGTCATACACTGAATTAGAATATGGCTATCAAGGTTTGCGCAAAGCCGCTCGCCCGACGCAATTTTACATTGGAGGAGTAAGTGTGGCCTGCATTTGGCATAGAACCATAATTTATTGATTATTTTGAGCCCTACATACATGTACGTGTATATAGTCATCACAGTAAACTCAAAAGTAAAGCAGTAAACAGTATCATATTCCCACATTAAAATGCTGCAAAAGCTAAAACCAAGCAAGCAAGCGAACATAACTGATTACGGAGATATACCAACTATTGTTGTCGATCATGTTGATAACCCAGTTTCGAGCAGTATTCCATGGCCTTTGAGGAGGGTACACAAAGATATGTTGAATGTTTGTGAAAAGATTGTTGAAATAAGTTTTGTTGATTAAAGTGTACTTACGGAGGGAATTCTATCTCAGTCTATAATTCTCGCAATTTTTAGTGTGATACAAGTTGTATACTAAAACGAAGCCTCACAGATTGTAATTAATGAGTTAATTAATAGTGAAAGTTTGAGTGCTAAGTGTGAGCGTGACGATTAACACGTTTGCACTGATTTTGTCATAATGGCGTCCGACGTTGACTTTCTAGACGTAGATACTTTGCTGCAACATCCACGCATTCGATCGTTTTTATTTATTGTTGATTGCGAATGAAATGAGAGACAAAATCGCTGAAGTTCGGCGTGTTTTAGGGCGACGTCGAGCTGTGCGATGGCGGCGCGAGCATGAGCGTCGACATGGAGGACAACGGCAAGCAGGTGGTCGTCGGCGTGTGCGCCATGGCGAAGAAGTCGCAGAGCAAGCCGATGAAGGAGATCCTCACGCGCCTGCAGGAGTTCGAGTACATCAAAGTGAACGTCTTCCCGGAGGAAGTAATTTTAGAAGTAACGCCCCACTGATCGGTTGCATGTCGTAGTAATTTCTAACTTACGTCGCTTGCAGAAACCCGTCGAAGAGTGGCCCGTCTGCGACTGCCTCATCTCGTTCCACTCGAAGGGCTTCCCGCTGGACAAGGCCATTCAGTACGCGCAGCTGCACCATCCGTACGTCATCAACAACCTGCACATGCAGTACGACATTCAGGACAGGCGCAAGGTGTACTCGATCTTGCAGGCGGAGGGCATCGAGATACCGCGATACGCCGTCTTGGACAGAGACAGTCCCGATCCGAAAAGTGAGCTAGTCCTCCGGAAGCGAACGAATGTCACTTACCGAATCGTTTATGCGTTTAGATCACGAGTTAGTCGAATCTGAAGACCACGTCGAAGTCAATGGGATTACGTTCAACAAGCCGTTCGTTGAAAAGCCGGTCTCAGCTGAGGACCACAACATTTATATTTATTATCCTACTTCGGCTGGAGGTGGTAGCCAACGTCTCTTTCGAAAAGTAAGATTTTATAGAATCATAGCGAATTTAGGAGATTTCTTCAAAGCACCGGCTGATTGGGATTCCACACTTCTATGTCGTCTAAAATGTTTCCAATTTCACGTTGCTCTCCTTCTAGATCGGTAGTAGAAGCAGCGTGTACTCGCCGGAGTCGCGCGTCCGCAAGACGGGCAGCTTCATCTACGAAGATTTCATGCCGACGGATGGTACAGACGTAAAGGTAATGTACAAGGTCCGTTCGTTTTTATTTTTTATGCACTAGATATACGAGTACGAGCAGACTAATCGTATCTAACCGGAGATGGCGTACTAGCGTTCTGGCTTCTTTCGCTTCCAATAACATAACACGACATTGACTTATATCTAGCGTATGGCAAATAAAAGCAGCTCTCGATTTACGACACACCATCGACGAGACGCAGGTTTCGTCGACGTGCCTACTTCTAAATGCAATCGAAGGTGTACCTTCTCTAAATTCTTCTGTACATTCGTACATATCGAGTTGGCTCATTTATTCATGTGTGACTTGTTATCGTTGGTAAGGTGTACACCGTTGGGCCGGACTACGCGCACGCCGAAGCACGCAAGTCGCCGGCGTTGGACGGCAAAGTCGAGCGCGATCGCGACGGCAAAGAAATTCGATATCCTGTGATACTCAGCAACGCCGAGAAGTTGATTTCGCGCAAAGTTTGCCTCGCTTTCAAGCAGGCGGTGTGCGGATTCGATCTGTTAAGGTATTTACTTAAACATCATCCGTAAAACTCTTTGTACGTTAATGGTTTCAGGGCAAGCGGAAAATCGTTTGTGTGCGACGTGAACGGATTCAGTTTCGTCAAGAATTCCAACAAGTATTACGACGATTGCGCGAAGATTTTAGGGAATATGATATTGCGCGAGCTGGCGCCGACTTTACACATCCCGTGGTCGGTTCCTTTTCAGCTGGACGATCCGCCGATCGTGCCGACGACGTTCGGCAAGATGATGGAGCTGAGGTGCGTTGTCGGCGTCATTCGGCACGGAGATCGTACGCCCAAGCAGAAGATGAAAGTCGAAGTGAGACATCCGAAGTAAGCGTGAAGAAGTTTTCGACGCGAAGGCCGCAGGTTCGATGATATATGTTTCAGATTCTTTGAAATATTCGAGAAATATGATGGCTACAAACATGGCCACGTTAAATTGAAACGACCCAAGCAACTCCAAGAAATTTTAGATATTGCCAGGTCGCTGCTGGCCGAAATTCAGCAACACGAGGCTGATCCCGAAATCGAAGAGAAGCAGGGGAAGCTCGAACAACTGAAAAGTGTGCTGGAGATGTAATTATTTCAAAGCGGTGTCGTTTCGGAAACGATGTAATTGTTCTGTGCTGTGTCCGTCTTTTAGGTACGGGCACTTCTCTGGCATAAATCGCAAAGTGCAAATGAAATACCAGCCCAAGGGCCGTCCCAGAGGCTCGAGTTCGGATGACGGTAAACCAAACCTTAGTACGCCTTATTCACTTATTTTTCTATATCGCCATCGAGCTGTTTGATTATTTCCCAAGTTTTCGTTCGCGAGTCTAGCGTAGAACTCACTACATGTATCGCATATATGATAATCAAACAGTTGCCGAACGCTTATTGCTCTGCGATCGTGTGAAGACGTTTGTTGTGTTGTGTGATTGACGAGATCGAGACGACGCCGGCGCCGCTTTGCCGCATCCGGAGTGGCCGCGCGCGACGCTAATTCATGAAGATTGTTTTGTAGTAGATCGACCGGTAGAGCCGTCGTTAGTGCTGATTTTAAAGTGGGGCGGCGAGCTTACGCCCGCCGGACGCATTCAGGCCGAAGAGCTGGGGCGAATCTTTCGTTGCATGTATCCCGGAGGACAAGGTAGACATCTTGCTGGTTCGTATTAGGCTTTTTTCTTTTATTTAGTTTCTTAATTAATAGCACCGTTTTTATCGAGAGCTTACTTAGAGTCTGACGATGCGTTTTTGGGTAATTATTTGTGTGTGGCCAACCTCCCATCACGTTCGAAGCGTTGCGTTCGATTGATTTCGAGAGTGTTTTTCTCCTTTGTTCGTTTATCGGTATCGACGCGCCCACGTTCGCAGAGGCACTAATCTGAACTCGTTTTGCTAGGGGAATACGCGGGCGCGCAAGGCTTGGGCCTTCTGAGGTTGCATTCGACGTTCCGGCACGACCTGAAGATTTACGCGTCGGACGAGGGACGCGTGCAGATGACGGCGGCGGCGTTCGCGAAAGGTCTGTTGGCGTTGGAAGGCGAGCTGACGCCGATTTTGGTGCAGATGGTGAAGAGCGCCAACACCAATGGACTGTTGGACAATGACTGTGATAGCAGCAAATATCAAAATATGTTGGTATTCTACAATGTGTTTCGCAACAGGATATTTACGTACGCGTTTGCAGGTGTAAGGCGAGACTTCATGAGCTGATGCAACTCGATCGGGAGTTCACGCAGGAAGACAAGGACAAGATAAACCCAGGCAGTTCCGTGAGCATATCGGATGCTTTGGAGTTCGTCAAGAATCCGGTACAGTGTTGTCGTAACGTACACGAATTGATTAAAACGCTTATGGAGATTGTCAGACAAAAGAAAGACGATCCGAAAACGAGAGGTGGTATAACATGTTTTCCGACTTTGGTTAAGTACGTTTCTTATGTTAACACCGAACTCTTTTAGATGCTGTCTTGTATCACGGCGAGACCTGGGAGCTGATGGGAAGGCGTTGGGGGAAAATCGAAAAAGATTTTTACACTAAAAACAAAAACTTTGACATTAGTAAAATTCCAGATATCTACGATTGCATAAAGTACGATCTGCAGCACAACCAGCACACGTTGCAATTTGAGCAGGCCGAGGAGCTGTACGTCCACGCCAAATACCTTGCCGACATCGTCATTCCGCAGGAATACGGCCTAACGTCCCAGGAGAAACTGACGATCGGTCAAGGCATTTGCACGCCTTTGTTGAAGAAAATACGCGCCGACTTGCAGCGCAATATCGAGGAAAGCGGCGACGAGACGGTCAATCGTTTGAATCCCAGGTATTCCCACGGGGTGTCGAGTCCAGGAAGGCATGTCAGGACGCGACTCTATTTCACGAGCGAGAGTCACATACATTCGCTGATCACCGTCTTGAGGCACGGCCAACTTCTAGACGTACGTGTTTGCTTTGTACCGGGGAGGGCGGATGTGTCATTGCTTTCCTTGTGAAGATTCGCATCGACGAACAGTGGCGACGCGCGATGGAGTACGTGTCGATGGTGTCGGAGCTGAACTACATGTCGCAGATCGTCATCATGCTGTACGAGGACCCGACGAAGGATCCTTCGAGCGAAGATAGGTTCCACGTCGAGTTGCATTTTAGTCCGGGCGTTAATTGCTGCGTGCAAAAGAATTTACCGCCCGGACCGGGATTCCGGCCGCATTCGAGGAACGAGAGCGTCGCGAGTAAGAACGCAGTAAGTTCGACGATGTTTTCATCAAGATTTCGGTTCGATGCTCGTTTGCGGAATCGTAGAGTAATAACACTTCGGCGACCGCCACGCCCGAAGACCCCAAAGAGGGGTTTTCGCAGAAAATCGACGAAGAGGGCTGCGTTAATAGTGATGATAACACGGACGCGCCAAGAGAGAAAGGCACGTCTCCACACATAATCTCTCCGATGGCAAGTGATTATTACTATCGACATCCAACAAGTGAACCAATACCGATCGGGTATTTATCATCTTTGGAGGATATTGATTGTGGTGGTCGTAATAACGTAATGATTAATAGGAGTTCGCATACGGTCTGTGGACACGAAGCGATGCATCTGGCCAAGAGGCTTAACGAAGAACTAGCGCAACAATCAAAAACGCAGGGGTCTTCAGGTGGTCGCACGTTCGCGGCGCGTGCCAGAAGTCCCGACGTCGAACCGCGATCGAAGAGCTACGACAGCAAACAACCCCCCGAGCAGCAGAAAGGTAAGCGGATGTTAGGCGTTTTTGCAACGATAAAAACGCCGAACATCTATCGTCAACGAGTTTATTTTGCGTTTTTATTTTTGGCATGAGCAGACCTAATCAACTTTTGACGATCACTCGCGCGCACACGCTTCTTTTATGATTCTTTCAATTATGATAAGTGTCCGCAAAAGTGACCGCAATAGTGGCGTGATCACAAGCGTGTCGTATTGGGCACTAACGTTGAGTTGTTTTGCTTGTTTAACGATTTGGTTACCAACCGCATCGAGCCCACTTCATCGGTTGACAATACCATGGCGATTAATATCTAATTAGTTGGTTAATCGACGACGGCGACTACCGCAGGGACGACTTGCATGCGTTCGACTTTTGTGTATGATTTGGCCGTAACATTGTTCTCTGACAACTCGTCTGTTTGGTGGTTCCGTGCGATTGTGGTGCCAGTCATATTACGCGGAAGGTAATTGAAACACCGGCGCCGGTTCCGGTGTTTCACTTGCCTTCCCTTCCGCCGTGCCTTTGCGACTATACTCCACACTTCCTCCACGTCCACACGATTCTGGTGCGTCTCAACTTTGCGCTGTCTCACGCATGGGGCTAACGCAAGCCCCGCTGCTGATTAACACCAGCTCATCATCATCATCACTAACGGGTGTCCGTCATGCCCCCACGTTCATTGCCGCCCCCCATGTGCATGCCACGTACGTGCCGCATGCGTTTCTCTAGCCGTTTGTTGCCAATCAGCGCGCTGGGCGCATCGAAGATGTAAGTACTACATCGCATCCGCATTTGGTAGTGTTTCCAATTTTGACTAACGCGACTTATCGGATATAGGGTGACTGGGGATTAATCGAAAATTTCTTCTGTTTGTTTCCAATTATCTCCCGATCGCACACACACACAATGGGCTATCCTCTTCTCCCTATCGCGCGCATGCTGCATTTGCCATTCGGTTCATTCGCGGGCAGACGGCGACGTCGCGCACGATCCGGACGCGGTCACGACGCCGACGAACGCGTGTCCGTCGACAGTGCCCGTCAAGCTGCTCGCCAACAGCGACTTCGCGCAGACCGTGCACAATTTCACGTTCACGCCCATATCGCCCGCGGCGAAACTCCTGTCGCAGCATCCGCAGCTGAGTCCCATATCCGGTTCCTTCGACTACGACGGCCACAGCGAGCTGAGTTCGCCGGTGACCGTCCTGAAATCGGCGCGCGCGAAGTCGCCGACGAACGAGTGCCCCCTGTCCGATTTGCGATTCGCCGCCGACGTTTCGAAAGCCTCCGGCAAGCACGTCGAGAACGCGACCAACGAACTTCCCCTGACCGAGCTCAACCTAGCCCTGTTCACGTCCAAGCACGAAACGCCCTCGAGTAGTCTAGAAACCATGAAGCAGTACGTCAGCGAGCAAGCCGACTGGGTGAACAGTCAGGAGTCGAGTGCCGACGAGACGCTGGCGAAGAAGCGCAAGCTCGGCGCCGTGCGCGTCCCGAACTTTTCCGCGCATCGCTCCTACTCCGATCCGAACATCCTCGATTCGCACAAGGTCGAGACGAACAGGCTCCTCCTGCGACGCCTCAACGAGGCCTTGCTGAAGGATGCGACCGGCGTCGGCGCCTGCGTGGACAAGTCGAGCCTCTCCCCCGACGCCGTGAACGTGTATCCCTTCAGCTTCTATCCGCACGCCCACTCGGAGCCGGCGTGCCACCTCACGTCTCGCCAGCTTTGCTCATGTTTTCAACGCGCCACCACTAACTTGCTCTCCTTCTTCTCGTCACACCCGACCACCAGGCGTTCAATGTCACAACCCGATTCCAATTGTTCCAATCTAGAGGCCGGAGGTACGGTGCAAAGACGCCACCGCCACAGTATCGCCGGACAGATGAGCTATTTCAAGATGCTGGGCTTCGGCTTCGGCGGACCGATCGCGTTCAAAAAACTGACGGGCGGCAGCACGAACTCGCTCTTCTCGACCGCGGTCATCTCGGGCAGCTCGAGCGCGCCCAATCTGCGCGACATGATACCGAACACGTCGAGCGTCGCAGGTGAGTGCGCGGCGTGCGGGACTCGAGGCAGATGTAGATAGACGTGGCGTGTGCATTGCGTTGGTACAGTTATAGAGGGATTCGGCGGTGTGCCCCCAATTCGACCTCTGGAGACATTGCACAACGCGCTGTCGTTGCGGCAATTGGACACGTTCCTCGATCACATGACGGCGGCGCCGTTGTTCCGAACGCCGTCGTCGACGCCGCCCAAATATCCGAGCACGCCGCTGCCGACGCCCACGGCCGTGGTGCACACGATTAGCAGTAGTGCCAATCCACCTCTAAGGCTTCAATCGCCAGGGAGCAGTGAGTGAAATCCATGTGCGCGTGTTGCGCGAGGAGTAAATCGCGTGAATTCGTCAGGTGTGGGTTGGAGCGGTCCACCCAGTCTATTGTCAAGCAGCGGACCGTCCTCCCCGGGCCTGTCGGACACGTACTCCAACTCGAAGGAGAACAGCGAAATGTCGTCGAGCATCATCAGCGGAGATGGGTACTTATGATAGCTATATCCGCAGCCAAACTATCAAGATCGTCCATTTGTTTATAGACTCACGCCTCATGCACCATTTTGACCTCTTGCGTTGGCTGTGTTTGCACACGAGTGTGCGGTGTCGTGTCGATTTCGCGTCGCCGTTGCGCGCGTTTGCTTTGGTCCTTCCGTTTAGCGTGCGACCGTGTAGTGTGTGCCCGATTAGTTTAGCGAGCCTTCCCGCTTACCACCCGGGGCGCTGCTAGTGATGTTCTGTTTAGATTGCTGGAGACCGCCGCGCACATTTTTAACGCGTCGACGTGCCAAAACGTCGGCGGTATGTTGTTGCACTCGGGCGAGCAAGACGCGGGCCCAGGTTCGATGGAGTTTTCCGATTTCTACGCGAGCATTCAGCAGTCGATCAATCAAGGCAAGTGCAAACACTTGCGTGCGATCGACGGCCCTCTTCGACGGCTGTGTTACAGGCGATAGTGGTGAAGTAACGCCGGTTTCCTGCGGCTCGGAAATCGAGTTCAACACGAACGACGCCACGGCCGGTTCCACCGCCGATTGCGATCTTACCGTCACGGAAGACACCGACTCCATGCTTTTCGAAGAGCTGGAGGGCGAAAAGGTCGACGAGCACGTCGAACGATGCGTGACGGCCGTGCAGGAAAAGTGCGGCGCCAAACGCAGCAAGTATCAACACGTCGAAAGCATTCATTGGGCGCAACCCGAGAAGGCGCCCGAGGTGCCTCGATGTTCCAAAGTTTCAGTAGACGCTTCGGAGCGGCCCGCGCCGATCAACGAAAAATTTAAATATTTGCAAATTTGCGAGCCGACTCGAAGGTCTAGTGACGCGCCCGTTACCGGTGTAGAGAATTTGAAGAGGGCTGGTCGTAGTCAATCGCTAGTCGAAGGCAACAGCAAGCCTAACAGGTTCACGACCACCGTCGTCAAAGAAGACGAGCACACGGCCTCGCTGAGCGACTCTAGCAAAAGTTAATGTGCGACTTTCATTCAATTTACTGTTTACAAGTTATACGAATTATGAAATAATAGGAAATGTTACTTGTATTTAAATGGACATGTATTTTTGATAATTAATGACAGTGGTGTGTTCCTTAATGTAACAAACGCTTATAAAATAATAAAGTAAAATGACAAGATAATAATATAAATCAACCAATCAACAACTTTACAATCAAACCAAACGTGGTCCTTCAAATTGTGTTGAAAAATTGAACGAACTCGGCNAGTGTACGAGAAGAGCAGAAAACAGAAGAGTTCAGGCGATAAAATTATCTAAATAAATTGTCAATTCCGAATACCCATGTTTTGGACTAGTTCAAAATTTGGCAAATTTTGAGGGTCATTTATCGGATCTGAAAGTTGAGTGCAGCAGCAACTATCAGAGGTTCCTTTTTTAACATGCCATGAGCACTCTTGTGTATTATATACTCTGTTATATTATCTTGGCTATCGCGGTTTTAGGCTGGTTCAATCTAAATTAATATGATATTTATACGCTTGCAAATCCTATAGTTTCAGGACACATTTTTATCATAAATAACATTAAAGATACAATTTGTCCGACTTTGAAGTAGAATACATATATTTCTGACAGAACATACGATGGATTTAGAATAAACAACATTTAATGTGTTTATTTCGCCGGCGCAATAGTTCCAAGTATGCAGGGCTTTGATTGATCAAATATTTGCATCAGCGCCACCTGTAATCGTTTAATTAAATGAAAAGAAAAACGTGTTGAACATAGCCTCATAAAAACAAGCCCTGTTGTGCTTAGTCAAATAATTAATAAATATATCTTGAGAAGCGTCGTAAATTTTCTCCTAACACGAAGAAAATGTTTGACGAGAATGATGATTCCGACACGGAAATCAAATTTCAGACGAATAACCAATATGCAAAGAATTACAATCAGTGGCGACAGAAGGAAATGCTCAACCAATGTAGGTCATTTATTATACACTTTTCAACATTTCTAATTATTGTTCATGTTTGTTATTTTCAAGTAAAAGCAAAATACCAAGGTAAAATAGAAAGCGATGATGACTCCAGTAGTTCTGGAGATGATGACTCTGACATTGAGCTGCCTGACAAAGTAGAAATGGATTTTCTGAAAACACTGTCAAGTTTAAAAAATAAAGATCCCAAGATCTATGATGAAAGTGTTGAGTTCTTTGATAAAACACCTATTGATCCGACTGTTAAAAAGAAGAAAAAAGAGTCCACAATGTACCTAAAGGATTATGAAAGAAAGATGTTGCTGGAACATGGTGGAGGAGCTTTAATTGAAGAAGAAGAAGAAGCAAAGCAACCAAATGAGAGCTTGACTTATATACAAGAGCAGGACAAACTTAGAAAAAGCTTAAAGTTGGCTTTAGACAATGTAGATGATGAGGTTCAGGATGATGATTTTGGTGGGTTGCTTCAGGTTCGGGTTAAATCAAAGGAAGAGGAAGAGAAAGAAGAAGCTAGCTTTAAGTTATGGCTAAAGGGCCAGAAGGAGTCATTGAACAATGAAGAGGATGAGCATACTTTGAAGCCATTGAAAAAGCATTGGGGTGATCCCAATTTGGATGCGGGAGAAAAATTTCTTAGGGATTACATCCTGAATAACAGATTTAAGGAAACGCACGATGCGAATTACGTGCCCACCTACGATGAGATTGTCCACGATGACGAGGCGTTCTCAGATGACGAGAAAAACGTCGACAAACAGGAGGAGTTTGAGCACAAATTCAACTATAGGTTTGAAGACCCCGATCAGGAGTTCCTCAAGCGATATCCCAGAACCGTCGAGCACTCGTTGAGGAAAACTAACGACACGAGAAGAGTCAAACGCCAGGAGGTGAAGGAACGCAAGGCGAGGGAGAAACAGGAGAAGATGGAAGAGATTCAGAAGCTGAAAGAGATCAAACGTAAGGAAATCGCGGAGAAGATTAAACAGTTAAAAGAGATCACCGGGAACACTGAAGTGGCTTTTGACGACAACGACATCGAAGAAGATTTCGACCCCGAGAAGCACGATCGACGAATGCGGGCACTTTTTAATAACGATTTTTATACTGGCGAGGAAGGAGACCAAAAGCCGGAGTTTCCTGATTTGGACGAGGAGCTCGGCATCGAGCGGTGGGATAAAATGAATAAAGAGCAAATTAATCACGACTACGAGAATGACGGAGGCGATGACGCGAATGGATATGAATATGAACCGCACGCAGAGGACGACGATTTCAACATGGATTGCGATTATGATCCTACAAAGTCGACGCAAGATGAATTGATTGAAAATTGTAAAGGGAAGAAGAAGAGGAAGAGGAAGTCCAAGTTTGCGAAGGCGGTCAGCGTGGACAAACCTGTTTTCGATCCGAACGATAAAACCTATGAGGAGTATTTGGATGAATATTACAAGTTGGATTGCGAAGATATTGTGAGCGGTATTCCTTGTCGATTCAAATATCGGGAAGTAGCGCCAAATAATTTCGGATTGACTGTTGAAGAAGTGAGTTTTAATTGTAGCTATTCTATTCTACTTTCGATCAATTTGCCAAATAATTCGCTATTTAATCGTGTTTTTGAAACGAATTTGGATGTAATATTTTAGGCACAAATCAGTGACGAAACACAAATTTCTAACTTTGACGAGAATAATTTTATATCATATATTCAAATATATACGAATCAGTTGATTGTTTATTTTTTTATGGGACGGTGTCACCAATGCGTTTAATTTGTTTCAGATTTTGACTGCAAACGATAAGGAACTGAATCGTTGGTGTTCGATCAAAAAGTCTGTACAATATAGGCCGGATCATGTTGAAAAATATGATCAAATTGCTTATTCGAAAAAAG
>JAODGE020013347.1:0-14704 GCA_027574965.2 Ecitophya simulans | reverse complement strand
TGCGAGACACGAGGCACAATATTACCGGAAACCACTCGTACTTTTAACTTCGTTGATACGTTCTCTGTCGTGTTTATTGCATTTGTTTATAAGCCAATTAATCAGTCTTCAAATTACTTACTCGTTACTTCTAAAATTTTTAACAATTACGATTATATTGCAGATATATCAAGACACCGTTACTATGAAGAAATGAAACTTTGACCAACAAGTATTTTACATAATTTATCAACGTTATATCGATAATTGTGCAGAACCGTCGAAGTACCGGATCAAAATGACGTCCAAACTCTCTCAGATGCAGGTAAATATCGGAGATATTATTTAAATGACGCCATTGTTTAACGCTTCCTACTTACAACCTCTTCATGATACCCACGAAAAAATATCAATCAAAGCAAACCGAACGGACAATTGAACTGTTTAAAACGGTTCAATACGCAAATGAGTAGTGCTTAATTGTGCTGGTCTAATGCGGTGGTTATTATTGTTAGTAAATTGCCGTCCGCCGACAAGTTTCGCCAAAAATTTATGTAAATCATGGTCGAACTTCAAACATTTGATCTAATCAATTAAAATGAAGGATGGAGGAAATTCCCGCAAAGAGTTAATCCAAAATTAAAAATAGCGAAATTTTGCCTGCTTACCAATGAATCATCATCGATGGTACATATTTAGTTGGTTAATTTAATGACTACTAGATGACTTTTAGAGCACATGTAATCAATGAATCCTTCTATGGAACCTAGTCACTGACATGTTATATTTTATTTTATGGAGGTGCTCGAACCAGACTGTTATTATTAAAGTCTGTATGAGAGTCGTTGGAGACGTGAGCCCACGCGAACCTCTCGTTTCGTTTCGAATTATGTTGCACTTGTTGTACTTGGATGCATTGCAATGAGGCAATGGCAAACGAGTCTTGACTGCGTTGATTCAATTAAACCATTAACTATCAATTGCATTTTGCTACGAATTCAATTTCGGTTAATTTTGTGGGATTGCCTGACGCCGGCGCCATATAGGGCTGAAGGTTGGAAATAAATTAGGAGTGGGAGTAAAGTAAGCGGGGTATAAAAGGGTCGAATATTCGAGAACTTTGACGAGAACCGTGGTGATTTTTGATGTAAACGAGGTTTGTTTATACTAGGGGTAATTGCGAGCAAAAACGGAGAAGTATTTGAACGTAGTGTATAGAATGAAAAGAGAGAGGAGCAAAACAAGTCATAGAAGGGGGACCCGTCTCAACATCTATTGTTTTTCGACGACAACTAAGCTCATGCTGCCCATGAACAGGCAAAATTCATAGAAATGCAGGTGGCTTGTGCAGATAAAGTTTTACAGTTAGGCGCGTCGCAATCAGAGTCGCATATCAGTTGTTCGTAGCATGCGCAACTGTACGGTTGACAAACAATAAAATTGAACTTCAATACAATTCTCGCTTGCAAGTCTCTTGGACTCATCCAGTTGGTTGTTAACGGCGAGGGCGACATGAGAAGCCTGCGAAGCTTGGAACAATAAATCAAAAACACATTCCATTAGCACGCACATTACTTCGTAGATTTTAATATAAACCTTATAGGTGCCGTTGAACTTTATTGCATTTCATCGAACGCACGGCATAAGATATAACACGATAGTAGTTTTAATTGCTTCCCAGAGTGCGGTTAGGTTGGTGTCAGACATAGCTTCGAAAACGACATAATTGGCGCACACTTGGTTGCATAACTCGTTTCACCTACGCCCGCATAAAAATAAACTGCGGCCGCTCGTCAAGCACGATTAACGCGAAACGCATGCAAGACAAGACATACAGCGAATCAGACTCGGGCACCGAAGGTGAACCTCGATCGCGGCGCGCAATGCCGCAAAGTGATTTTCGTCGACCAAGTTTGGTTATGTAACCTTCACATAACCTCCAACGAACAAGAGAACACGAAAAGTGTCTCGGTTCAAATATTAATCCAGTGACATTGAACTGAATATTACTTGTCGGCGCCTTTCATTCTCATCGCCCCCGACGTCCACTCGAAAATGGATTGCCGTTTAATTTTTGATATTCCCGTTCGTACGTCACACTCGAGGTTATAAAGTGTACACCCCAAGGTTATCCGCGCACGTTTCCACATGTGGAGCAATCTGGGTGGTTTACATCCTTGGAAGGTGTTTGTTTTTGTACACGTGTTTCGCGTGTTTGAAATCGATAATCAATTTTATAAATATCCTGCATTGTCTAGCAACATATTCATTGGTTTTCCTTGACTGCACCCGAAAACAAAATACAATGTCAGATACGAATTTAATTTAACTATAGTTTGACAATTTCAAGGTGACAACGAAAACTTTGGTAGGAATAATTAAAATTCATATCAGTCGGAGGGTGCGATGCTAAAAAAAACTAGCCGAATAATCCGAGGAACGGTTATAAAGAACCGATGGGTCGTATAAGTTGTTTGTTGTTGTTTTGGTGGGCGCACCACGGTTGCCTAGCAACGTGCGTTCTTGGCGCGCTCACTTGTTCACCCTCCCACCCCCTCTTTAGCGATATCACGACGCGGAGGTGTAAATAGGGTGCGCGTGCACGATCGAAACCAAAGCGCGTTGAATAGAATCGCACGGTGCGTCCATTGTCCAGTCGCGTTTTCGACCCCTAAAGTACGACGCCATTGTAAACAACCCTCCGGGCGTGCATAATACTTTCGCCGAAGAAAAAGTGACATAACTTGCGAAAGGTGCCTTGAAGTGGTTGTGCGTCCAAGGGGTGCAATGTGCAATGAATAAGTACCTATCGACCAGCTGGAATTCGGTAGTCTCCGTCGACCTGGAGAACTCGTGGGCGTCGCGCAGTCTGCAAGACGCGCTGCGCAATTCGAAACATGACGTAAGAGCCGTTTTCCACTCGCCGTGCCCTCACCACCGATGACATTTTGAGCGTCGCGCGACATCGCAATCTCACTCGGCCTAATTTATCTCCCTCAGGCACGTTTCCAGCAGCGGCAAATGGCCGAGAAGGAAGAGAAACTTCTCAAACTCTACGAAAGCCAGCAGCAGAAGGCGTTCGACAAGGTGAACAGGAGCAGCGCCGGGAGTAACAGCTCGCTGACCAACATCACCACCGGTAACGGTAAGGTCCGACAGATGTTCGACGAACGGCGTCAGAAGGCCGGCATCGACCGAAGCTACCCCTTGGAGCCGCTGAGCAAAACGATGCCGGTGCCGACCAAGGCCACGCGCGGGGCGAGCATGGATCGTAGGCCCCTCAACTCTACCAGCCAAGCGACCCTGCCGACCAAGTCGCTCAGGGCGGTGACAAAGAGCACGACCAAATTGAACGGGACCATCGGAGCGAACGGGAACGCGAACAGCGTCGCTAGGAAGACCCTGTCCACCACGGGGTTGTACAGCAACAACAACGATCCCTCGCTCAGAGTCAACCCGTATTCGAAGGACATGGTGGAAGCCGAACAGTACTTGCAGGAGCACGAAGATCTAGTGAGGATCATGAACAAGAACAACATCGACGACGATCTGGAGGACGAGGAGATGCCTAGGATAGGGTTTGACGACGGCTACGACGAGGACATCTTTACGACGAAGCTGGCCAACGTCGGCGGGAAGCTGCCAAGCGAGATCGTCGCGCAGCCCGCGATGAAGACGCCGCCGCCGGCGAAAACGCCGCTCGCGAGGGGCGCCAAACCGTCGATACGAAAGGTCAGTTCTGAATTCGTTTGTTTTCGCAATGTTTTGACGCGCGTCTCGTGAGATGCGAACGTTTTGACACACGCACCGGGATCGGCTGGATGTCTGCTCGAAATTTAAAGTGTAAAATGTTGGAAGAACATTTTCGGCGAGTGACGAACGCGTTGGAAAGTCCCTCGATCGTGAATCAGTTCTTTAGCGCGGACCTGCACAACATAACTTCGCACACCGCGTCGACGCACTGCGAAAACATAGGCACCGACACCGCCCGCACGGGATTGTCGATCAAGTCGGACATCTTCTCCGGTTCCAGCCGGGGCCGCGAGCCGCCGCCGCCGCCCCCGGTCCAGGCAAGCCTCAGCGCGCCGCACCCGCCGCGACCAGCGTGAGCCGCAACAACAACACGCGCAGCGAGTCCTCCTCGTCCGGCAACAGCAGCAAGGAGTCGACGCCCGGCGCGTCGCCGGCGAAGACGATGTCGCGCACGACGCGCCCGCCGCAGAGCGGCGACGCGATGCGCGCGCCGTCGGCCACGCGCGGCTCGGCGCGTCCGCCGAACCGCCCCCAGAGCGTGCAGCGCGACGACCTCGCCGCCTGCCGCTACTGCCAGCGGCGGTTCCAGGCCGACCGCATCGAGAAGCACGAGGACATCTGCGGACGCACCGCCAAGAAGAAGCGGAAGGTGTACGACTCGACCAAGCATCGCGTCGCCGGCACCGAGGTCGAGCCGTACGCGAAGAAGGCGTTGCGGAATCCCAAACAGGTGCGTGCTTGTCGAACCCGCAACGCGTGTTGCTAATGTTGTGGCGTTTGTCTATCTAATAGAATGCGGCCAATGAGAAGGTGCCATCAAAACAATCAACCATTAAGGTTAGGAATCGACTTAACTGACAGCATAACCTCTCGCAAAAGCGCAGTTCGTCCTCAGAACGACTACAAATCTGTTAATTCGTCGTCTATATTTCTGCAGAACAAACCGGCGACGACGTCGAAAACCGGATGGAGACAAAAACACGAAGAATTCATCGCTGCGATACGCGCCGCGAAGCAGGTCCAAGCGCATCTGGCGAAAGGCGGCGACATACGCGACCTCCCGCCGCCGCCGCCCTCGACGAACCCGGACTACGTGCAGTGCCCGCACTGCGGGCGGCGATTCAACGAGGCGGCCGCCGCGCGCCACATCCCCAAGTGCGCGACGTTCCAATTCAACAAGCCGAAGCCCGCGCGAAAATGATCCGACTCGTTTCGCCACGCTCGCCATTTTCGAACGCCGTCTTCAAAATTGTCAAACCGACCGACGATTGCACAATCCGCGTTCGCCTTAATCGTCTCGTCACGTCTTGCTTTTAGTTGGTAGACTGATTTTCCGCAACGCTGGCAAATCACTTGTGAATCCTGATTAATTTTACAAACGAACATATCGACATAACGAATATTAAATAATCATAAAGTAACGTACACGTACTACTAATTGTCGAAAACTAATTACTTAAACGTTTAAGCGGCGTGATTTAGGGATGTCGATAAAGAAGGACGAGGAGGAGGACGAGGTCGAGGACAAGGAAGGGAAACTATATTTTATTGGTGCTGTGCTATTAATTACAATGAAGCCGTACGCTTTGAAACACGATACATTAATGATTAATTATTATTATGATGAATGAAGTAAATTAATTATGTCTTAGTGCAAAACTAAACACATCGATGTTAAAATAAATAAAAATTATTTTTATTGGTAGTTCTGGTCGTATTCTATTGTTGCGTTGGTTTGTCGGTGATGTATGTCGCTAATGACAAAATCGGTGCTTGTACGAATAAGTACCAATAGACAGAGAGGAATAATTTATATGGTAACACTGATAGAAAATCCCAAGTCTAAGAAATCAGTTGTTTCGTTAAAGATGCCGCAACGTGTAACATTTGAATCAACTTACGTTAGACCAAGGTGTGTATTTAAAAAGTGTCCGTCTGCTGCCAGCACTAATAAGATCAACAAGTGGAGCTGTCAAATACAACCCGTACGACAATCTAGCCATAATACTGAAGAAACGAGCCGAGAGGAAATTGTAGATTATCCCAGTGTGACCTAAAATGTCAGGAAATTCAGTTTATTGACTCGAACTGGTCAATGCGTCATTTTTGTGTCGGGAATCGTGTCTACGAAGGGCAAACAATAACGAACGAAGTAAGTCAAGCACTTCGTTTAAATAAACGCCGACGGTTTTTCCGTGCTCATTGGCTTGATCGCAGGTCGTCACCAACACAAGATTTGGTTCATTTGTTTGCCCACCGCAGATTTACCGACCAGTCAATAGCAAAAAAGAGTTGAAACAGCGTAAATTACTTGTTCGACTGTTCATATAAACCACAATAATCCACAAAACCATCCAGGACCATAATAAGTTATGGAAACCAATGTACAGTGATTTAAGTATCAATGGCAGATTCCAAAATGGCGCGTACAATGTGAACACCGTTGTGAAACTAATGAAGACAATGCTGGTAGTGAGACCATGTGTGTAATATTTGTCCAGGTGCTGAAAATTATCGCTCAGTTCAAGTTGAACTTGAAATGTAAGCAGTAACTCGAGTGTAAAAACCCACCGTTTTAAAGTGGCACAATTTCTTTTCTTTGTACGCATAACCGGCTAGGAGCGAACATAACCAAACGGGACTACGCATGTGAGACGGGAAGTATATGTTACTCAGGTAGTCGTTCATCCAACTTGAATAAGAAGATGAACTGCACTTTAGCCCAAAATTTACGCACTTCTGTTGGGGAAAAAACTACTTACGATTGTAATGTTGGCTCTAATTGCATTGTATAGCCGATATACATCGTATATAAACAAATGCTCAATGTAACAGAGAAAATGACATACGACGCCATTTTGAAATTGCGTCGCATCATGAAAAAGAGAAAAGGGCTGAGTAGAATCAAGTGGAAGTCCACTGACATGTACCAGGTATGAATTGTACACTAAAATAAAATTGAGTTTTGAGTTAAGTTAGATTAAGTTAAGCTAAATTCTGTATAGTTTGTAAGTAAAACGGCTGACCATATCTTGGGGATCATAAAAATTCTGTATTAAGGCATAACTCCTCCAAAGATTATTCGTGCAATGCAATTTGTGATACTTCTGGATAGAAAGCCACAGAGGGCCACTGCCCATGTGACTTAAGCTTGTGTGGAAAATAAGTAACAATAGATACATCGGTAGAATTGTTCTAAAACGAATTGGTACGTCAAAAATTATTTTCCGTCAAAATGTTCGAAACTCGAATACCCCAATAGGCGTTGTTTTAAACTTGTACCGAATGATGGCCGGGAATAACCTAAAACGAAACCATTTATCGTTTGAAACTGATAGAGGATCATGGGACACATTAAGATTGGTCCAGCTGAGAATGATTCGAACCACTGAAAAGGCAAATTTTTAGTTTACAGTGTGAAAAACTTGAAAACAATTAGAGAAGTAATTTCTCCTAACTTTAAGTGCTCCCAAAACATCCTCATTCGGAAACCACAAATGCGTGTCAAAAATAACAGCGTAAACAACCCAGAAGATGGACAAGCTTCTGACGCCATCTAGAATCGCCATTTTAGACGATTCGCAAGCGGCGTTTCGTGCTAGTAAACCAAAACAATGTTTCCTTAGGTTAAAGCAACTTAAGATGTTACTTTGCATGGAAATCGTGCACGTGCATCGTGAAATAATGTTGATGAGTAAGACGAGAAGCGTAAAATAAATAAAAATCCACCTAGGAATCAAAAGAAATGTTACAAAACTTGCCAAACTGTTGGAGAACGCCAAAGCACTAAACTTACGAAACTGTGGTTACTTTAGGAGTTGAAAAATCGTCGAAATTAACGTCCAAAACGGAATAATCGTAGTGAGGTCTTGTCAACTGAATCAACCGGAAGCCATCTTGTAAAACGGCGACGTCGGTGGCAGTGCATTCTTTTGGAACGCATAATGTTATGAAAGCGTTTGCCTTCCATGCCATGGCAAGTTGTTTGAATACTTTTGACGTTCCATTCGTGCGTTTCTTTGAAAACAAATCATTTTAGTAAAACTAAATCACGTGTGTCGAAAAACCTAGCAGTTTGGTTTTTTTTTATAACATTTAAAAACTTACGTTTAAATACTCGTCAATTTGATGTAAATAAATATGTATCGAGCAGTATTTCAATGAAACATCTTGGGCCAACAGCGCACATCTGTCATAGTCACCCAAACTAGGCAAATTTGTTAAATTTGTCAACGGTAGGTGCGAGTTTAAGTCAAAAACTACGATAAAATAAATAATCAATAGTATTCTGAACTTTTTGCAAAAAAGTTCTTATGATTTTAATGCGCCAATTTCAAATTTGTAGTGAAAAATTGTCTATAATTTAAGAATTCTTAGTAAATTCGAATTTCATATCAATCATAATCGTAATAAGATTAATAACAGACAAAATACGTACATATCTCCAATTTACTTTGAAACGTCCCTCCCACATGCCTATATATAATCACAAACTGCTCCCAGCAACCCTCACTTAACCTTTCTTTGGCGTCATTGGAATAAATCCATTTTTCCGCACTTCCAGAGCCATCGAGGCAATGACAGACTTTCAAACTCACCAACACTATTTGTAATGCACTGAATACGAAATAATTACCTCTGAGATGCGACATTTTAGTACGACAAAACCATGCGATGTGTAACCGTGACACGAAACGAGTAACAGTAAAAAATTACTGAAATTCTCTTAGAATTTCAAAGCTAAACTAGATATCATCGAAATTCCAAAAACGACAACGTGAAAATGACATTTCCAAGGCGAATATTATCGATAACGAGTCGGCCAAGTTACGGGCACATCAATCAAGTCACATGCACTTTTAAAACACCGGTACTGGTGTAGGTACGATTGAATGTATGAGTACGTAATTAAAATTAAGTAAACTAACAATTAGTAAGTACAATAATTACGTATCTAATAAATAAATATCCAAATAAAAATATAAATGTAACAAATTGTGAAGCACCATAGACATAACATGACATAACATAAAATAACATAACCACAAAGATCACTCAAAACTAACCTAGAAATTAATGAATTTTGCATGAGCACCTGGTAATGTTGCATTTCAGTTAAGTTATTAAGCTTTGGTATTATTCGTTGCTCAGTTGATGATGATAGTAAATTACGTCCTAGACATTCGTAACTTTTTTCAAACACCTGTATGCAATGTTTGTAGGTTGAGTAGATTAAACGGTGGCAGTCGTTGTTACGGATGTTAACTTAAAAAAATCTCTAAAAGTCGTGAACCCAGAAGCGATCACACGCGTTCCCCATGAGTATTAGACTCTGCCGCCTCATTATCTCTAACCTCACTCGGGGAAGAAGTCGGTGTTTCTAGTGGCGCTTCTCCACCGTCATTCGCCGTAGAAGTTACCGTATTGCTGACGGGCATCTGCGTTCTTTGCATCGTCGCATAATCCTCTTGCTTCTGATATTGCTTTTGTTGCTCAATGTTATCGCTGAGTTCCTTGCCGCGCGTTTCGATCGGCAGGATCAGGCACGCGACGGCCGCGAGGATCGCGGCCACAGCGTAAACGGACGTCGCCGCGCTTATGGATGACTTTACCAGAACCTTTGGAAGCAATCGCGATGGTTAAACGAAATTTCACGGTCGTAGTTTGGGGTTGTGTGTACCTGTGCGACGTACGGCGTGACCATAGCACCCAGCCTCGCCATCGCGCTACAGGACCCAACGCCGACGGCGCGCAAAGATGTCGGATACACTTCCGGCGTGTAGACGTACGCGGCTTGAAACACGCCCGCGATGATGCCGCGCGCCAGAAAAAGCATGAAGGTCAAAAAGGCTCTCCTGACAAACGAGTGGTTTTTGTTGTTTTACTTCCTTCCAAAACTGACCTGATCCAGCCCAAGGTACTTACGTCTGTGTGCAGACGACAAGGAAACAGACACACACGGCGAACACGACGAATTGCACCGCCATCGTTTTCTTCCTGCCGTATCGTTCGATGATGAAGATCGTCGCGAAGATGCCGGGAAACTCGGCCAGGGTCGTCCACAAAATGTCCATGTAGTCTTTCGTCTGCAGCTGGCGACACTCCGCGGAGCACGTTTCGATATTCCGGTTGGGTTTGGCCATGCAGGCGTTTTCGGAATTTTCGAACAGCTCGGTGGTCATGAGGACCAAGCCGTAGTAACAGAACGCGCACGACATCCAGATAAACCACAGCAACAAAGAGGTGCGTCTCAGGTAGGGAACCAACAGGTCTCGGAAGCGGCCCCGATGTGGCGAGGCGGCGTTGGCGTCGTCCACGACCAACCGGCCCAATAACATAGGTTTGCCGTTGTCTTTGGCGATTTTCTCCAAAGTCGCCAACGCTTTCTCGGTCTGGCCGCTTGCGACGTGAAAGCGGGCCGATTCCGGCAGCCACTGAAATTTGGCGGGTTGCTTTCAGGCTAAGTGCGGTTAGGCGTATCCATGCGAGGACTTACTGGTGTGATTAACGTGAACGCCAAGAGGGGGCCCGTGGAGAGAAAGAGCAACCACTGCCAGCCCAACGTGGGCATCACAACCAACGCCATCGCAACCTCGAAGCAGGCGCCTAACGCCCAGAAACACTGAAATGACTCAGCGCGTCACCGCCAAATGTTATATGCAAGGATCAGAGCTTAGGTTAGAAACACTCACGTCTAGCAAAACGACGCATTTCGCGCGCTGTTTCGTCGGGAGGAACTCCGCATAGAGCGTCACGCTAAAACGTTGCAAATTCGATAAAGCAAACGAAGTGCATTACGCGTTAACTTATTTCGAAACTCACGATTGGGGCGTGCATCCAATGGCGAAGCCAACCAGCGCTCGGAGAAACAACACCCACATATAGCTCGGCGCAATGGAGCTTAGCACCCCGTAATAGAACAACAACACCGAACACAAGGTCAGCGCGCTTTTCCGACCGTATCTGTCGCTTAGGTTGCCCCAGAAAGTCGACGACAACATCATGCCGAGGAACACCACCGTCGTGGTGAGGGCTTGCTGATAGCGCGATATGTGCCAGTGGCAGTGGAGGGCCGGGGACAAGATGGACAAGATTGTCATCTCCATACTGTCCGCCATCCAACACAAGCCCGTCCAGAGGGATAGCTTCACTTGGAACCATCCGAATCCCAATGCGTTCACGGCCTGTGTAACCGTGAACGTGTCTAAAAGGAGTCGTTTGGTACAGGCGGTTACTTAAGTTGTTTAGTCTTTCGTTTTTTTTTTACCATCGGGCACTACGGACACCGAAGCCATTTCGATCTCTTGGGGCAATCCGCCCTCATCGTCGCCGTGTCTGGGCGCGACGTGATTGATCTGTTGGGGATAAGAGCTGGCTCCGGGTCCGTGTCCACCGTCAAGGTCTTCATAGCCTCTGTTACGTTTTAGCACCATTTAATCACAATAACAAACGCTCACACACCGATTGCACGATTTTCGTTGTTATTGCTTGCTGTGTNGTAACATTACTGACGGTGCGCGAAGTCAACAACTGGCACAACTTGCACGACTTATAATAAACGGTAAATTTCGTCGTCGTCATCAGACTGTGCCGAAGACTTCGCCGACACGAACGAGGGAATAATAGCAGTGGGAGAGTTGACTTAAGTCGAATCGACTTAAGTCACGAACTTGTTAGACTAGTGTTATGTTATGAATCAGCTGTGTCGTCTTCTTCTCCTTCTCCTTCTTTCACTTCTACTTCTACTTCAACTGTTTCGACATCTGTTTTAACCTTTCTTAAATCTGTTTGAAAATAAAACACGAACACGAAGTTAACACCGTTAAACAAGTTTAACACAAACAAATGTTATCTCTCCTTGTGCTAATATGTATTATCAGTGTTGTTACCCAGTGGTAATTTCATAATTTAACTTGACAAGATGGAATTCACAGCAAGAGGTTTGATTTGCCCAGTTTTTACACCTTTCTATGAAGATGGGTAAGTGAAAGACTTGATTTAATACATATATAAATCGGATAATAAATATCAATTATTCCAGGTGCTTAAACTTGGACTTAATTCCACGATATGCTGACTTTCTGCTCCGAGATAAAACCCTGACTGGACTCTTAATAAATGGCACAAGCGGAGAAGGAATGTCAATGAACACATCAGAAAGGAAGCTTGCAACTGAAGCATGGATAAACTACCTAAAAGTGCACCATCCAAGCACTCATGTCATGATACAAATTGGTGGTGCTTCTCTACCCGATGTCTTAGAACTGGCAAAACATGCAGAGTCCATGCAAGCCAATTCACTTCTTTGCTTGCCTGATCTTTATATGAAACCAAAGAACCCAGCCGAATTACTCAACTATCTAACAATTGTATCAAAAGCTGCGCCACACACTCATTTGCTCTATTATCACATTCCCATGTTCACAAATGTGGATATCAACATGGGAGAGTTTTTGAAACACGTTCGTCGGAATGCCGAGCAGATACCGACGTTTGCTGGAATTAAATTCACGTCCGAATTGGTGTCCGAAGGTCAAAGCGCGTTGGCGTCAAAGTATGCTGTGTTTCTGGGTGCGGATACAAAAATGTTCGAGTCCGCGCATCACGAGTTTGATTCTGCAATTGCGACGACGCTGAATTTCTACACGATCGGCATTTATGACGAGAAGAAGTCGAGGGGAGACAGAGAGCAAGAACAGGCCGAATTGACCGCTAGGGTTGGTGAAATAACGGCCAGCGGATTGGGATGGGTGCCAACAATGAAAGCAGCAATGCCGCATTTGACGGGGATTGATTGTGGACCAGTTAGAGCACCGATGAAAAATTTAACGGAGAAAGACGTCGAGGAGATGTGCCTTAGTTTAGAGCGTCCGTTACGAGGCTTTTTGAAAAAGAAAATTGACTAAAAAGTCTTCTGCGATCCATTAAATATTTTAAATCCGACTTAATTTGGAACCAACTGGGATATACTGCAACCAGGTGACTTATCAAATGTTTTTTCTTGATGCCGAAAGTCACCTAGATTCGCGAATCATTTCCCTTTTTGTATTATGTAATAAGTCGGTCGCTAGCTAAAATAGCACCGTAATATCTGCGATTTGAATAGCCCTATATAATCGTTTTCACATTTCCCAGTGTTACCAACACCAGGTACGATCCAAATTACATTTCTCCTGGAACCACAAGAACATCAGCTGATCATTAACCGCCAAATTCCTCACAGTCGTAGGCAACTTCTTGAACGGTTCCTGCAAAAATCGCAAAATTAATCTCGTACACGACAAACAATCGCAACCAAAAACTAACCATTGTCGGGGGATAGATCCTCTTACAATCCCCTCTATTCAGATGTTCCCTATGGGCATCTTTCATGTCCTGCAATAGTTCGTCGTCCTCTTGTAAACAGTATTTGCACAGTTTGCAATCGAGATCGTCGCAGTTATTTCTGCAAAGCGCGCTGGCACACAGGCTCGGTAAAACCAGAACGTTCTTCTCGCCAGTTTCCATTTCCAGGTCTTCTCGTAGTCGCGCAGATGGAACCTTTTGTAGCCTATCTCCCAGTCCAACCAGTCCAAACATATTGTACAGGACTTGTTCGTACAACAACTGGTTGGACTTGAAATGTGCCGACGAGAGGTTCGGACTCATGTTAGCTTCCAGTAAGTGCACGCTCAGCTTCTCGTCGACGAGGAAATCGAATCTCATCAGTTCGAAGAAGCTCCGCTTGGATTTGAAGCGTTTCACGACGTCCTTAATCTTGGATTGCTTGGATTCGATAGCAATGCCGATCGCTTCTTCGATTTGCCTCCATATAGTCGCGCCGTCCCGTCCCTCGTCCGCCAAATAAGCGTTGAGACTGTCCCTCATGCCATACCCCAACTTCTTGTACCAAAACTGAATTTTCTCCACCTCCCAGATAGGGAGATAGTCGTCTCCAACGACATATTTGTCCAAATTGTTGGCGTCGAACGGCGTCAATTTCTGCGGACAGAACCTCAACAGGACGTCTCCGTTGTAAATGTAGATCCTCAAAGGATCCACAGAGGTCACAATGGTATATATACCAATATCGAACATGTGTCCGCTAACTAACAGTGGTTTGTCAAGGAATTCCTGGACGAAAGACCCGTTGGAATCTAAATAACCCTCCGTCCGGATCTCTTCCAAAGATTTGACTTTAATGTGGCGATGCTCGTTGTCCTTGATAACGTACTTCTTCCCGGGGTGCTTTTCGGTGAAGTTCAAAAATTTCTCCTTGTCGTTGGGGAGCCTAAATGCCGGCAATATATATTTCAACGGTGTCGTGCTTAATTCCACTTTTGTGGTGATGTAGCCACATCCTGGAAGGTGGTTGACCTTCTGGTGAGGCTTCAAGTTTTTCAGCCGACCATACTGGTTAACAAACGGGTAGTCGTACGCCCATAAAAGGTCCCAATCTTTCGGTAAATCATGACTGAGATCTTTTCCAGATACAGACGCTTCTTGGCGGTAACCAAAAACGTCCAACACTCTGTAGACGTGCTTCAGTCGACTATCCTTCGACGTGGTTTGGACGCGAAAGTAAGTCCAATACGTCCTCGACTTCATCCTCGCGTTTTGTTTTTCAGCAAGCCGCAACTGATCATTGGGATGCCTTAAAGTTTGGTTAAGTCTGTCGACCTGACAGTCGGCCATTTCGTAGAAACAGCGTTTGCATTCGTCGATCCCGATGTAGGCCATTGTGGAAACGGCGATCACGGTGACCAGGACTGATATGACGTTGAGTTTATCACAGGAATTTAGATATTGCATGAGGGTTTGCTTGTTTCGTTGTGGCGGATTTTTGGAATGGCGTTGTGTTCTAGTTGCCTCGGAAAGTTTTCGAGGATTCTCGTCGCTTTGCGAACTGTCATAAGAGTTTTCTTCACTGTCTCCCCGTATTTTGTTTTGTTTAGGTTTCTTCTTGGATGTTTCTTCAGTTTTTGGTGATTTT
>JAODGE020013345.1:0-12984 GCA_027574965.2 Ecitophya simulans | reverse complement strand
GGGACTCTATTTTAAAATATCTTACGTCATGGATTCAAATGACTCACTACTTCATTTAGGTACTTTTCGGTTAGTTTTTTCAGGTTGCTCAAATTATTATTATTATTGAGTTGAGTAATGAGTAGTAAGCGTTACTTTTTTATTTCAATTTTAATTTAATTAATAATTCATTCTTTGCTTTTGTTAACAATCTCCTTCCACCGTTAGACTAGTTTGTCTATGCGTCTTTGCCAGAAATCGGCTAATTTAGACTCGGAGATGTTGAGGAGTCCATTCAGGATACTTTTTCTCTCAGATTTTTCTCACATGTTTTGCATATAATTTGTACACGTGTACTGTACTATTTAAAAACTCATTTCTTTCTGCAATCTGGTTGCCTTAATTGGTTAACCTACGCTCCCGGAAAGACGCCAAAGGCAAGAATCAAACATCTGTTCAGACTGGAAGTAGTAGTAGAAAAACGCTATCAATATTGAAGAATACAATAATTAATTAAATATTTATGATATTTGATTGGAACTTTTTAATAATAATTACGCTTATGTCTTATTACTCAACATAATATATAAAAATAACATTTTATTTTAGACATAGGAATGTTGATATTCTTGGCAAACGTAACTATGGACATTTGATGTGTATAACCGAGGCTCTCAATATAACTTATGACATAAAATGGCAAACCCATTATGGATTTTACGATAAAAGAACGAAAAGGTGGAATGGGATTATAGATGATTTTATGCGAGGAATTTCAAATTTTAGCGGTATGGATTGCGCCTTTTTTGTCCGATTTTAAAACATACATATTTGTTTTGTCAAATAGCATCGCCAATAGCAATGACTAAGGAACGATTTGATTACGTGGATTGCCTAACACTAGCAACGCAAATGGTCGTTTACGGTTTCATCATCAAGCGCCCTCTTGTTTCGTCAATTCGGGACATATACGACATTTCATTTAGCGATTATGTTTGGTACTCGCTTTTTGCAACAGTTTTGTTTTTAACTGCTGGAGTTGCATTTTTACTATACATTGAAAGCAAATATTACGACGGTCCACCCAGAGCACCAGGCGATGCTGTTTTAGTATTACTAGAAGGTGTTTGCCAACAAGGTATGACATTACACAATTTGACATAAAACTAGCTGTGCAAATTTTTGTTTCAGTATTTTTTCAATTAATTCACATTTAGTATATGTCTATTTTATATCTAGTAATAAAATTCGTTCGATTGTACAAAACCCAAGATTCAGATCTTGTCAATTTTTGGCGCTGAAAACACGATTAAATAAAGAACGTGACAAAGCCACAAGAATTAGTTGTAATTTAAAAAACTAAAATTTTATTTCAAGCAGTGTTACTTTTCTAAAGAACTCATTCAAAAACGTGTTACATAAAATATTTTACATGTTTCAGGTACCATGACCAATGTTATAACGAACGCCGGCAAAATTTTATTTTTTGTCATATTTTTATCGTTTCTACTCTTCTACACTGCCTATTCTGCAAATATCGTGGGTTTATTACAAAGTACAATAACTTTTGACAGTCTGGAAGAACTCCTAGAGAGTTATTTCGACGCTGGGGCCGAAAACAACTCGTATATTAAATTTTATCTTAGCCATGCACAAGGCTTACGAAAAACGTTTTACGACCAAAAAATTGGCGAAAAGAGTTTTCTACCGCAGGAAATTGGATTGGCAAGAGTAATGGAAGGAGGGTACGCATTTTTTATGGAATCAACAGCAGCATATTTAAATCTAGCGAAATCTTTAACGGAAAATGAACTGTGCAGCCTCCAAAAATTACACGTTCCTTATTTGCCAATACATTTGGCTCATCAAGTGGTCCCAAGAGGTTTAATCCAGAAGAAGATATTTAAAATTGCGTAAGTTTTTTTGAGTATTTAATATAATGTTGAAAATACGTGTATCGTAATATTAATTTCAGTTCTGAAAAAATCAACGAATATGGTTTACACTACAGAAGTTACATTCACTTCGTCGCCGCGCCAAAATGTTTGGGAATTTCGCCATCTTTCAAAGGAATCGAATTATCTGATGTCAAACGTCCATTTCTAATATTAATCGGAGGTTTTTTCGTATCGCTAATTATTCTCTTGCTTGAAATTGTCTTTAAAAAACTTAAGCAACGACTAAAACCTCAAAAGAACGTAATAATCTTTAAAAAAGTTATGTTCAATTAAAAGTGTAATTAAACTCAATTCACACTGGTAGAAAGCGAAAACCCAACAAATTGACTTATGCTACGTAATTGCACAAATTCGTTCAATGAGCAGTCAATGCAAACTCGTCATTATCAATATCCATTATAGTAAACGTGAAACTAGGTTAAGTTCAAAATTTAGAACGTTCGTACGTTCACACACCTAACACTTTTCTTCTGCGCTGAATTTGTCGAATTTGTTGTCAAGTTATTTCCGCATCTCTCATCAACCGTGCTTGCTCGCATTTAATTGCTAACTAACTAGTCTTACTATATTATACGCCAGAGTGTCGAAGAAGTAGACAAGCAAGTTGAGAGCGAAAGCAAAACGGTGATCGAGATTTAACAGCGGAACGAAATAAGTGATTAATTAACGCAATGCTCGCCCATGTTTTAGCACCCCATTAATTTATAACTTGTTATATTGAAATAATTTGATATTTTAATTGCTTGGTGAAGCAGCATCTGTAAGTGATATTTTATAGTTAATGGTGTTTGTAGTTTTTTGCAGTTTGTTTTTTTNTTTTCTTTTATGTAAGTTTATGTAATTTTTGCTGTAAGAAATGGTGTTTGCAGTGTATTGCAGTTTTTTTCTTACATATTTTAAAGCTTTAGAAATAAATGCTTATGTGTCAAACAAATGTCATTTTATGGGAACAAATCGATCGACTTCCTTATCTAAAGTTTTATAGCTCTACATCAATGCAGCGCCATAAAGTAAAAGTAGTTATGCACAATTTTTAATCAGAGCAACAACTTTGAAATAACCGCCGATTGACATCGACGAAAATTCTGCGCAATTTTGTTAGATGGGAGGAGATTTCGAGCTGGATATAAAAACCAGACTAATTATTAGCAATTCAGTATCAACTCAAACGCCGTAAGAATAAGAAACAAAATGTCTTTCAAGGTATATTATAGAAGTTTAATTTCAGTGATTAAATTTTAATTTACGGTGAATTTTCAGTTCGTCGCTGTCTTGGCTCTTGCCGCCTTTGCTTCTGCCCAACATGGTCATCACGCTACTTCCTACTCTTCCTCCAACAACTACGACGGCCACACTTCTCACGATTACCATCACGCTGCTCCAATTGCCACCTATCATCATGCTCCATCCGCGATCGTCCACCATGCCCCAGTAGTTCACCACGCTCCAGTTTTGTTTAAATCCGTTCACCATGAAGAGGAGCACCACGGTCACCCCAAATACCAATTCAAATATGGCGTTCATGACACCCACACTCACGACATCAAGGAGCAAGAAGAGTCCCGTGACGGCGACGTCGTCAAAGGACACTACTCTCTTCTTCAACCAGACGGTCGCACCCGCACTGTTCACTACACCTCCAACAAGCACTCCGGATTCCATGCGCACGTTGAGTACTCCGGTCATGCTGCTCATCCCGAAGTTCACCACAAGACAATTGTAGCTGCTCCAACTTACTATCACTAGATTCAAGTTAATGTTATTTTTGTGTAAAATATTTATACTATATAGACTCATATTTTTTATAACATTATTTTTGTACAATGCTACACCTAACTATAATGTTCATCTATTTACCTTAATAAAAACTTTATTCGAAAACTTATTATTAACTAGTGTAATTGTCTAAAGTTTTAACTAAGAAATAAGAAGAATAAAAACTTTTTTTATTGAATAAACCACAGTCATTCGAAAATATTATTTCAAGATATTCTGATATTTGACAACTTCAATTTGTGATATTATATAAACCAAAATTCTGGTAAACCGTAGGTGTTTTGCGTAAACCTTTCTGATTTATTACTCAACAAAATATATACGAGTATGCTTTGACTCCTGTTTCAAAAATGTGTGGTTATATTAGTAATAGTTATTTGTAATAGTAATAAATTTATAATATGATATAAATTTTTGCAAGTCACTGAGGAAAAGCTTTTAAATTGATTTTCACACTCAAACATAGTTTTGGCTAACAAACTTTTGCAAAATGCAAAAAAAAGTGAAAAAAAATGTTGCAATAGTTTTATCCTTCTATTTATATTTTTTTACGGGTGACCGCGCAATAGTTATTTTAATAAATTCCAGCTTATAGTATTTAATTAAACGAGAAATAGGTATCGCACGTAGTCAATGAAATAATGCTGAATAAGTGTTGGATGAATCAAATAATTAGTTCTGGACCAATTGATAGTCTAAGATATAGCTAAGATTTTTGGCAAGCAAAAAGATTATCTCAGATAGTATTTAAATTAATTCTTTGTAATGTTTTAAGTAACTATATATACTACTGAGATGGAAGAAGAATTAGTAGTCTTTAACATCTCCGTCACGCGATTTATATTGTTCCTCTATGTCATGAGTGTGGTTGTCATAGACGCCATATTTTAATTGACGCACAGCCTTAATAGCGATTGGGTCAACGTGCTGAACGACTGGATCAACATGGTGAACAACTGGAGCATGATAGGTAGTAATAGGAGCAGCAACCTTCAAAGGAAGGCTTATTGGTATTCACGAGAGACGTGGTTAGTGTAACTATTAGAAGAAGCCACAGCAATCAAAGCGAGCACATCAACCAAATACATAAAATAAATATATTTCTAATTAACCAACCACTTTCTTTAGTCATACCTCACAGAACATTTTGCTTTCATTTTGCCATTCTAATTCTAATAATTGATCGTTGAGTTGCTACTGATTTGACACACTTTAGCAACGCGTACATATCGAAGCGTTTTTGTTATCTAAAGTCTTTTATAATTTTTCTATAAGATATTATCAAACGGTCAATATTTGATCCAAGATACTTTCCATTAGGTCACTATTGAATAAAACACAATGCATTTGTGAATTGAGCCAATCTTCAACCTGCACATTTAATTAGCATAAAACTGAAACAGTCAATGACAAATTATGCAACCTTCTTTTACCGGTTCCTGATTTACTCCGATTTCATGCTGAGAATTTACTCTCACAAAGTGTCAATGGTGGACATCACGTGGAGAATGGAAAACATTGCACTGTAGTACAATGTTGCAATCTTTTTATACAAATAAAAACCAAAATTTTGTCACAACTGTCAATCTCAAAATGAATAATTATCACTAGAGGTTCAGTAATCTTTACAATTTAAATCTCAGATATTAAAACAATAAATACATTTTTTTAGATAATAATAGATTATTATCTTGCACACTCATTTTCTAGACTCTTTTGGTTCTTCTTTGGCAACAATCGCCTGGAAGCCGTGTTCTTTATTCACAGTGTATTTGACGGAGCGATCCATCAGCTTCGGTCAAAGAATACTCTCCATGGACTTCGTCTCCGTCACGCTCCTCTTCATGTCGTTTGTAATCACCAGTGTTGTGTTCTTCGGCATGGTATGAAAATGCATATTTTGAATGACTCTGCAAGAAAATCTCACACTCACTCACTTAGAAGCATTGCAAGCAGTTTTCATAAATTAAATCACACGCACATTGTGATCGTCGTTAGTTTCTTTAGCACCGTATCCCGAATTGGTATTATAATTTCCAAGTGTATGTTTGGATCCTTGGCAGTGGTTCTGGTGCGTTGCTGCACTTGTTCGAGGTAATCACTGGAGAGTTGAATCAACATCTGCTTCGTAGTAAACTTGTTGTGGTTGTTGGTACCGAGAGACTCCATGAGCAGGCTTAGTAATTTTTCTGTGCACTGACATACATAACAAATCTATCAAAAATTACATTAAGTCTAATTTACTAACCGCGAATTTCGTGGAGTGTATGTCAATAAAGCAGTTGAAGACTGAATGATGGGTATTTCAAACGTTCTGAGCGCTTTTATAGTGCTGAAATATTTTCTATGCACGTTAATGTATTATGAATAATTTGATACAGGTGTGAATTTGAACATTTTACGCTTTTTAATTGCTTAAGTTTCGAGCAATTGAGGCGACGCTCAGCGTGCGTTTGGCCATTTCGTTTTCGGCGAAAAGTGAAATTAAAAGCAAAATCGTGTAAAGCCCAAAAACAAGTCGCACTTATGTCATCTTAAAGCGATTAATTAATTACATCCTTATTTCTGCACGTGCAAATTCTCCGGCGCCGTATTTCAAGTCGTACACTTGTACAAACATTTACTTTTATTTATTTTAACTCGACTTCGCATAAATTCGTTTCTGTACGTCGGCGACGCGAAATTAAGTATTTCACGTCGGCGACACTTATAGGATAATGACGTGTACTTAATGATGCCAATTTGCATACTTATCCGGCCGCTCGGTCGCGTATCGTGTGTCATTTTCGCAACATGTGCGGAGCGTAAAGTTTCGTCGATTCGTCGCGGATGCGCCCGATTATCGCACATTGTTTTACATAAGATCTCCTCTTATCTCGGTGCGTGGAGGTTCGGATAAATCGCGGAGACAGTGTCCGGATTACGACCGCGCCGGATCGAGTTCGGTCGCGTTGCGAGACAATGTGACATGAGCGAAGCTGCGCGTGCAATTATGTAATTAATGAAAGTACCGGTCGGGCGCAGCCGGAGCGTTTTAAGCGCTTTGCGCGTTGCGTTAGTTGACACATTGCATTTTTAATAGGCGCTTAATCGGCTCGCTCGTTAAACGCTCAATTTGGTCGATTAATCATTAAGAAGTGCTTCAGTTAACATGCGCAATACTTTATTTATTTAATTGATGCTTACGATTGTGGTATAAAATGGGCACAGAAAAATTCGGTGGCTTAGATTAATCAAAGTCAATTAAAATTATCGTTTTGATTTCTCCGTTGTTAAAATTCGCAAATTAGAAATTTGCTGTTCTATTATAATTCGGCATTTTTAACAGAAACTGTGTCGAAAGTTACCAAGCAGAAAATTACCTACCATTTCTAAATAATTCGTATAACTTTTACAACGATTTACCGCACTGCATGTTTAATTAAACGCTTTACACACGCCTAAAGAAATATAATAAAATTGTTTAATATAAAGAGTTTTTTGCACTGGACAAAACAAAACATTTGTTTCAAATTCATATATAAACTGCTCTTTTCAATTGTAAAATCAGATTAGTTTCAAATTCAAAGCAATAAACATCACACAAAATTGAATCAACTAACATGTTCTTTAAGGTATTTATATTCATATTCAGCTTTATCTTTTTAATTGCATTAATGATTTCTAGGCACTGACTTGTTGTGCGTTGATAATGTCTGTGGTAGCGCACGAAGGAAAACGTCAAAAGTTTATAATCAGCGTCAACTCAGATTATAGCCAAGATTACAGCCAGGGACGGGCCGAACAACACCCGGACGAAGATTATCACGATCATCCCAAGTACGAATACAAATACGGCGTTGAAGATCATCACTCGGGCGATCATAAATCACACCGCGAGGAGCGTCACGGAGATGTTGTCAAGGGAGAGTATTCTCTGTTGGAAGCTGACGGTACAGTTAGGACCGTAAAGTACACGGCTGATAAGCATAATGGTTTTCAAGCGATTGTAAGCAAAACATATGCAAGTTGAGTCAATATCATCAATTAATTATTTGGATATTGTTTTTGTCGATTTGGTTATTTAAATGATGTGTACATATATTTTTAAGAAGAATACGATTTTTATTTTATTTACTTCGTGGCATTTTACATGTATAATTATTATATGGAAGAATACTGATAGTTGTTAAATATATATTAGACGAATACTGGTTAAATATGACACGCGAGAATTGAACGAGAATTGCACGACATTCGGATCAGTGGTAGATTGGACCGAAGACTTTGCTCGGGTATACTGGTTGAATGACGGGCTGAACGACGGGTTTCACCACAGTCACTGGCGCAACTGGCGCGACTGGAACGACGACGGGTTTGACCGGTTGAGGATGCGCACCAGGTCCCGAGTAGGTGACTTGGGCATGGAATCCGGTGTTGTCGGCGGTGTAGTACACCACTCGGGTGATACCGTCGGGCTGGAGGAGCGTGTACTGGCCTTTGACGACATCACCATCGCGTTCTTCCTGCTGGGCTTTGTTGTCTCCAGTAATGGGATCACTGACGTCGTAGTGGAACTGGTAGTGCGGATGCGCATCGGCGTACACTTGCTGAACTGCAACCGGGGTGGCGATCGGTGTGGCCACCGGAATGGGTTGAGCCACTGGCGTCAGCGGATGGGGTGCTGGAGAGTAGATGGGTTGCTGATAGACCGGGCGATAGATAGGACGATGTTCCAACTGCTGAGGGCTTGGTGCAGCTGGGTGCAGAGTTTGCGGAGGCAGTTGAATTGATGGTTTATGAGGATATTGTGGCTTCTGGCTCAGCTGTTGCTGGGGTCCTAGTTGCTGGGGAGGTGAAGGTTGTTGCGGCAACTGCGCCGGGATTTGTTGTTGAACTCCCTGTTGCGGTTGTTGGTGCTGCGGAACTGGAGGTTTCAGTCCATCCTGCGGCTGCTGCTGTTGCTGCAAAGTCAAATACGCTCCGGTCACTTGTCCGGGAGCATTCGGTTGGAACTGATAGGTAGGAAACCCGAGCGCTGCGTATCCGTGTCCAGGCGATATTTCAAAAACACCGCAGTTTCCAACGACGAGCAAACTTGCAAACACGAACGTCTACGACCATCGACAAAATACATATAAATTCACACTTTTCACGAAATAGAAAACGTTTTGGCATACCTTGAACATCTTGCTTCAGTGTTCGTAAGCGGCCAACTGGTAACTTGAGCAGACTGGAGGTTGAAGTTCGATGGTTGATAACGAACTGATGCCGATGCGCACCGCCGAAGCTCTTTTATATCACCATCCCATCAAGGAATGACCATTCGAAGTGACCGTCAGCATCCAACCACCTCTGCAATGGCGCAATAACCGCGCACACATTGCGAGCGAATGCACTTACGTTGTACATCTGCATTTTTTGGCTTTGTACGGTATCGTTATCGCGGCTGCACTTCATTTTGTTGTTCCTTCTCGTCCCCGCGCTTGTCATCGTTTCACTTGCGCCTTGCGCTTGATCGCATTCAGTACGAAGTTTACTTTTACTTTTTTGAAAGACGCCCGCGCGGATTCCATTCAACTAACACGCGTATTCAACTAATTAAAGCAAAATATCGATTGAATATCACGTTATAATTTATTGGCTTTCATATCCCAACAATATTTTAGGTTAGAACTATACCAGTAACATATAATTTAATATTTAGAACCTACAATCATTTAAATATGTCTCATTTCGAAGGTCTCTGATTCGTTCCATCAAAAAGTGTAATTTTAAACGTAATTATACTGTAATTAAATGCTCGCAACAGATTGACTGCCTTAAGCGGTAAAATGAACAGCCGAGGATGGATTATCGTGTTAATAATTGCGGGTGCATCTGAGAAAAACATAAAACTGCCGCCTAACCTTACGCTCACTCAAGTGTCCGTCCTCGTTTAAACGTCTCAAACGCAGCAGCCGAATTTATTGATGAAGTCATTACGACGCAAACTGCCAACTGCAAACTGCGCAAGAGATCGGACGCGTTGATGTTCGCACGCGGGCGTGTCCTTGGAAGACAACCGCAATGCCCCTTTCGTGCATTGTGCATTTACATAACGCATGGGCCCTTTTCGTTCACTCGCCGCGGATGGGCGTCGGTTTTGCGGTATCGCGTCGTCCATCGAAGGCATCAAACAACGCGTTTCGGCCGCGTTTTACTTTCAAAGTCTTCGGCGACGCCCGCGACACGAAGCGCGCCGACGTTAACGATTGCGACGTGCATAATTTACAATGCGATTTATATTTGCGGTCGGCGGTACGTTTTGGTGACGTGACATGTCGATTGTAGTTTTATAATGCGATCGCGCGAAGGCAATTCGGCGGTAAGAGGCTGTTTTCGAGAAGTGGTGTCCAAGGACACGGGCACGTATTTGGAAGAATTGATTGTCACTTTATATGAGGAATTAAACAAAGCGCCGAGAATTAAGCGAGATTAAATGGCGATAGTATATGTATTGCACACCAAGGGCATGTTCAAGGTACGGCAGAAAAAAATCATCGGATGAGCAGCGATATTTAAGTTGAAAACAAAGTGGCAATATTATCGTAAAGGATTAAAATTTATGACCTGCAGACGTCCTGTCTAGATGCTTACGTTGCTTTTTACGTGCTTTTTACGTTGCGTTGAGTAATAAGTTCTGAGCGTTTACACTCAACACTTGCTTTGCCATTATTCACATAAAATTTAAACTAGTGTATTATACTATTCAAAAAATTGTTTTTTATTGAGAACCCTGTTTACTTCAATTGCTAACAATTGTTAACCTTTAACAATTAAAAAAACTGTCTTCAAATCTGGACCTGCCAATTTCTACCAAAAGAGACATAGACAAATTGATCGAACAGTGACTGGAGATTATCAGCAAAAACAGAAAATACATAATTAATTAAATTATTGTATGTTTAATTTGTATGAAAAACAGCCAAATAAGGAAAATACGCTCGTTTATTACTGTGTCCAATAATATTTATTTTATTTTTGAATTTCTGAATTTCTTTCTGAATCACAATGTATAGTATAATAACGAATAATGCGGATAATAAAACGCTTACTAGTTACTCAACCCAAAACTTTATTGCAATAATAATAAAAATACAATATGTTCGTTTATCGAAAATACAATCTTATTATTCTTAAAATTTATGTTTCCTTAATTTGTGTAAAAAGTAAACTATAAATTTTAATTAAATATTGCACACGACCGCATTCTTGTCACTGCAACCTTCTTGTTTCCAAAATTTAGGTAAGTTGTGTAATGAGGTCTGTCACGTTTCGGTGATAATTTTAATTAATTTAAAAAGCATAAACGCCCAAGTTAATGCGCAAAACTCCACACACCGAGCACATATTTTATAACAACCGAAATAATTTAAATCACCTTAATCTTCTTATTCTGCAATCCATTTAAGTAAATTTTAATTAGTGATTAAGTGCACAAATATAATATGCGCATATCCGGCGTCGGACTGTCGAAACAAGACGGTAAATAATATTTTCACCGAGAAAGCAACGCCTTCCGAAGTAAATGGAATTCATTTTGAGTTCGAGCCGAAATAAAATTAATCTTATTAAAATATAATTGGTTGAAATATGGCTTAAAGTTTGATTGAAATTAAACGCTGCAAACTTTCACGTTTTACTTTTAATTCGCTCACAATTCACATGCGCATAATATAGTTTCTTAAATCTATTGTTTCGTTTATTTTTACGAATTTATTTTACAAATTAGTGTTTGAATATACTGGAATAATTAATTACGCATCAAACGCGCGTGTGATTATTGTGGTGCATAATGTGAACGCATGCGAAACAAGTGGAACAGAATCGAATTACAGCCGGGCGGAAACCGAAATTCGTTAATTGTCCAAATTTAACACAAAGAAATGAACGAAACGCACGCCTAATTCCCGCATTGGATTGTTATTTTTTAATTAACGAATGTTTTGTAATTGTAGTAGAGCAATACGTGTGCGAAGACGAATAATTTAGCGAGTATAAAAAGAAGCAGTAACAAGTCGGAAGGCATCAGTTGAAGTGTGTTCAGCATTTGAACAACAGTCAACCAGAATCGCAAATTTGGAACCTTAGGGTGTCAGAAATTTGGATTAACATCAATCAACATGATCGGCAAGGTACTAAATCAACTTTTTTTCATATATACATATAATCTTGTATTTACTTACCTTACTAGATGTTGGATTTTAAACTGTTCATCGGTTTTTTTTTATAAATTCCTTCTAATCCTTCTTGTTTTGAACCATTTCCTCTGCTTCTGTAGTCGATGTTTTCCTATTCTTTAATATCTCATAAACTGCTTCATTCCACGATTTTCTTGGTCTTCTTCTTGTTTGCCTTTCTCTTGCTTTGACTTTCCATACTTTTCTTGTTTGTGTATTCTTACTCATTCTTTTTAATGCAATGCTAATTATCTTTCTTCAATATAGTTTGCTATGCTTTGTATCTCTAATTGTTTTTTTTATCTCTTTGTTCTTTATATTTTTCTTCGTAATTATTTATAAATATTTATATTTATTAGAAAAATTATATTTATTCATAGTTCGTCGCCTTGAGTGCTTTGGTAGCTGTCGCCGTTGCTGGATTAATCCCAGCTTATGATGGACATGTCTACGAACCTCATCTAGTCGAAGACCATCATCATCATTATGACCATCATGATAAACATGACTACTACGTAAGTCCACACCTTAAATCGTATTCTCAGACATATGACTAAAGTGTTATGATCCAGGCTCACCCCAAATACCAATTCAAATATGGCGTCGAGGACCATCACACTGGCGACCACAAATCCCACCACGAAGAGCGCGACGGCGACGTGGTCAAGGGAGAATACTCTGTCGTGGAACCCGATGGCACCATCCGCACCGTACATTACACCGCCGATGACCACAATGGTTTCAACGCAGTCGTGACCAAATCCGGCCGTGCTGTCCATCCAGAGGTTGTCAAAGCTGCGGTTCCAGTATCCGTTCCAGTCTACCATCACGAAATTCCAGAATACCATCATCATCACTACTAAATTACTAGATCAATCTCACGATTCTTGAGTAATTTATTTAAAACAATTGGTAACGAAATTATGTCAAAAATATCAGTTTATTCTTGAAAGCATTTAAAATGTATTAATTACAACAAAAACCCAAACGTTTGAATAAAAAAAATGTTATAGTAATTGGTAACGTTTTATATTTTTTCTTTGTGCATTTTCACTACAAATACCATCTAA
>JAODGE020013332.1:0-11753 GCA_027574965.2 Ecitophya simulans | reverse complement strand
TATGTTAGCCTTAATTGAATCGATTTAATTAAATTAAACTATTTTTGAGTTCGCATTTTGTTTAAACAATATTTTAAATTAAAATTAAAAACTTTGTTCTCACGCGCTGCCTACATTACAATAAACCAACCATTTCATTTAAAGTAACAGCACTCTTTCATATTATATACTCTCTGGTAACACGCATTCTGGCAAAGTGCGCCATGGAGCGCACCCTATTTGGCGTATAGGGCGACTTCCGTTCGGGAAACTAGGTTTTACAAAAAATTACAAATATTGAAAATCAAAATAAAATGGTTTAATTGTTACATTCTACTTGGACTCTAAATGTGAAAGCTTAGGACTCAATAGGTTATAACCAAGATAAACTTGTTAGCGTATTAAGATTAATAGAATTTATTTAAACACAAATCCATATGGTAAGTATATATTAGATTAATATTACAGTATTACTTTAATATTATCAGTTGATATCACAATTGGGGATTCAATTTTTCTGAATTTCTACGATAAGCTTTCTTTGATTTCTCATCTCATTAGGCGTTCATTATCTAGTCACATCATCTAACGCACCTTCGCGCTTTTAATCGTTATTAGCTTAAAACATTTACTGAGTACATTCAGTACGGTTTCAAAGATAAATCATTGTTGAAACATCCGAATAAATATACAATACTTAAACAATTTACGAAATGCGGTTATTAAATTGTTTAAATTTGTTTTTGTCTACAATTTGTAATTGTTTTGATATAGATGTTCCAATGTTCCAATTGCGCAAAACTTCGTTGACTAATAAATCGGCCTTTACTTAAATAAAAACTGAAAAAACTAATTAACAATAAGAGAGCACTATTTTCACACATTTATAATGAAATTCCTTATCGTCTTCATAATGAATACACTTTTATATTATTATACTCTAATAATAATATCTTACTAAAGGCGTTCTCTCTTGTATCAACGTTTTTGATTTTATACGATTCTTATGATTTTACGCAATAATTTCTAGTTATGTAATCATATTACTAATCGATAATATGAATCCTTGAAGACTTCTTGCTAGAATGTAATAAAATTTGGATTAAAAATACTTTGTGCTAACGCATTAAAAAACGAATAATCATCCAACTCGCAATGTTCCAAACGTCGAGAGAATTCGCAGCAATTGAATGATATAAAAATTGCCATATATCATATTTTCAAACACTTGAATATCAATATTTAAAACGGCATTGATATAGATTTAATAAGCAACAAGCAACATGCTATAGTTCAATATTTAGGCTTTCGCTTTACTTAAAATTTGTTTGTTTCTAGTCATTGTTATCATCAGTCACAAACAATTCTTTATGAAAATTATGCTATACGTAAATATTCATTTTTCCCGTTCTTAGCTAAATGCTCATACTTAATCTTTTTACAGTACATTCTAGTGATTAATTATTCGATAATATGCTTATCAATCATACACATGTAGGTATCGGAAACGAATATAGTAAAATTGACCTGCCGAACGCGACGATTTCGATAGCTATATCCTACAAGTATCGTTACGTGATTGTTCTAGTTCTGGATGACTTTCGCGATATCAGTGTCGAACTTTTATGACTTGCCTTAGTCGTACCCTACCTAAGTGATAAGAAGAACTACCACGGTACTGGTTTAATACTTTGTAATATGTTTCGTTTATAGGTCCATTTAAGTATTCGTTTTGGTCTTTTTTGTTTTCGTCTTGCAACGAACTCGGTAAGTCAGGTTTAAGTCTTTTCATTCTGTCTCAATTCATGTGTTTGACTTTAAGTTTATCCTAGCTACATATTCCTTGAACAGCTCATCGGGCAATACGCGTTAGACTACTGCGAGTTGCGTTCATCGTGCCTCGTTTAGTTGTACCGAATGAACTGGTCAACTAGCTTCGTTGATTTCTGCCCAACGAAGATAACTACAGGATCGGTGGCAGGAATGTGCCCGAATCGTTCAGATTCGAATCCACTGAGGTGCTGCTATCATTCAGCTTGCTACTGTCCACTATTTTGGCCTTCAGTAATTTATCACTTTTGACGACGACGCACTTGTAGTGCTGTCGAGAGTAACTGCTGGACGCGCCGCTCGACGAGTGGGAGGACGATTCCTGATTGACGCTCGCTTCCGATTGCGAATGGCGCAAGGACTCGCTGTTCGACGGCGATTTCTGACCGGTGCCCGATAAGATCCACTCGTGACGGAGTGCCTCCTCTGAGGTCATTCGTTTGCGAGGATTCCACCTACAAACATTCAACTCGTGACTAAACATGTTCATCGGTTTCGTTCGCAGTTTGCTCACTCCAGACACCGGGAGATAAAGTCGATGAAAAGCGCGTCGTTGCATCGAAGTGCAATGGCGAGGTTCTTCGATCCTGGCTTGCGCTTCCTGCCCTTGCTGTTTGTTAAGCAACGAGGATTTCCTCGGGAATCTATGGAACGAATTACGTTCACCAATGCTTCTGACAATAAAAGCAGATTCACGTACCGAAAAATAGTCTTTTCCTTGTGGCAGCATTAATGATTTCTTCAGATGGCGCTCCTAGTACTTCCATCAGGCAGGCTAATTGCTCCCGTTCATCTTCTCCAGGGAATAATGGGTACCCGGTATATAGTTCAGCTAAGATGCAACCTGGACATGGATAATTATGTTTTAGTTCTATAAATATTTGACGTGCTAGGATACTGATAGCATGCGCTAACAAATGGAATTATGTCGGTGCTCCGAATTGTTTACCTAAACTCCACATGTCAATCGCAGTCCCGTAAGTCAAGCCGAGGATAACTTCCGGCGAGCGATAGAAGCGTGACTGGATGTACGTGTAGACTTTCTGATTTGAATAACAGGAACTTCCAAAATCGATGACCTTTATCGAGCAACTGCCTCTCTGCTGTAAAAGTACGTTTTCCTGGAGAAAAAAACCCACAATGAATAACGCACTCCAAAACTCATTAAAAGTATAAATGATTTATACATTCACGCAACAGAAAATTGACGAAATTTTTGACATATTTTCATTCATAACACGTGCGGTGCACAAATATTTCATAGCTTTTTTCGTGCCAAATTCTATACATAGTCTAAAACTGCATTCGTGCTCGAAAAGCGCATTATTATCGTCGGCCGCAGAGGAAGTGTGCAACCGTGATTCATTTCCCCCCAAAACAAATTAACTTATAAAATATTCGTAAACTTAAACGCATTTGCGGTGAACAAGAACGAGGAAATCACGAACACCAGCTAACAAAAACACAATGGATACGAATTTAACGGGGTTCTCTTTTCCTTTAGAGTATGAGCGCTTCTTGTTCAAAAACGTCAAACTTCTAGATTGCTCAGAATCATACACAGTTACAAGGCATGATCACATAGTACAGGATAAAATAGAAATAATCAAGGTGTTGCTTTTTTCTAACGTGACTCGTAGGTTACACCTTATTTCCGTAATGTAAAATGTACGTAATCCGTATTTGTGTCATGATTATTACAATCGGGATCGAAAGGAAAAGCCGTGTAGACGACGGAATAAAATTGAAAAGACAAAACCAACGCAAGCGGCACGCAACATCACTTTATGGCTTCGACACAAACAGACGTACCTATTACTTGACTAGACGCCATAAATTACCTTTACTTTGAAACATTTATTTGTATTTTAAAAACGGAATTACCCACAAATGTGAGAACTTGAAGCCGACAAGTCCGCTTTATGTAATTCGTTCAAATACTGCCACAGAAAAATGAATAATGCAAAATTATGCAGAATTAATTACCTCTTCACTGACATGTAATTTAAATTCGCATCCGACGCTCCATCATTTCAAATCAAATGCCCCGCCTGTTTAGTATTTAATGGATTAAATATTTGAGTCCACATCAAATGCCCTTTCAACAATCAACGTTCAACACCAAAGTCATTAATCCGTTTTATGTATTGGAGTTTTATCGTCCACAATTTTCATTGTTTTACAGTAAATAGTAATAAAATAACTTATTGAAAGACATTTTTATTTTATCGTCCACATTTTTCATCATTCATCATAGAGATGTAAAACTTCAGAATGAAAAAGAATTGTATTGAGTAGAGTAATAAGTACTGAGCGTTGGTCTCTTTATTAAAAATTCGCCAGTTTTCCATCAAATATAACAATAATTTAGTCAATTATGCAGTCTCTCTTATTACTAACAATCTCTTGCCACTGTTCAAACAGTTTGTCGATGCCTCATTCCTAGCCCAGTTTTTGAGGAGCAAACATTGAAGGCCCCGCCAATTGTTGAAGGTTTGAATGGTATAATACACTTGTCCAAATTGTATGCAGTTCATGGTGAAAAATATGTTCATGACCTATTACTCAACCCAACAATTTAACATCGAACTGTGACTTCTTTCCTCAACACTCGATGCCACGCCTAATATCTAATGCTTAAACTTTCATTTCATATTAATGACCAATGCGCTCTTTACGACTGTGCTCGCTGATGCATTACGCGGGCGGAAATTAACATTAAACATAACTCCAAAGGTGTCCGCGTTTGCGTAGGACTGCCGGGCTTGCAATTGCACTCCTCGTTTCGAGTAATTAACAACGTTATTATAAAGTGCAAGAAATTACTGGAGTGTGTGGAGCGAGCGCCTTCAGTGTACCATCTATCCTCACTTTGTTACAACTTCGACGATTGCTTCCACAGCGTCGCTGGTAATTGTGAACGTAATGATTGCGAGGAATAAACTTTGATGCTAACGCTACAAATCGTCGATCTCCATGCATCCGCCGCGTTTTGCGGCAGGAACTAGAGCGTGTTTTACTTTTCCTTTTGCGCTAACTTTTTCTTCGTTGCTTCGACGCGCCTCTATTACTCCAGTTGTTTCGCGGTTGTTTGTTGTGCACCGCTTTGGAATCTAAACGGCTTCATAAACAGTTAGCGCCAGCGCTGTGATTGTAAACGTTAATTAGTAAGTTTCGCTTTCGTTAACGCAGAGTTGCAAGTTGTGCATATTCTTGCTGATTGTCGTTATTGTTGCTTCGTTTTTATCCGTGTTTTGTTTTAATTACAATTGTCACTGGACATGATTGCTAGTTTACACCCACAACCCACGAGCCCACAAACATTGACGTGAATTCGAGTTTGAACGAAACGCGAACAAAAGAGAGGTAAATATATAATGGCATTTGTAGGCGGATCAGTTTGTGTGTCAATTACAGGTATACATTTATAATACACCAAATCTAATTTGACGAGTTTGGCTTCCTCTGTCTTTTCCTACCCACAAAAAAAACTCTAATATTCGCTCGCATAAAAATCACATTGAATCAATACACTTATCTGATCGCACTTAATTATAAACCTACCGGTTTCAAATCGCAGTGAATTATATGCTCCTTCTGAAGCAGGCGCAGGCATTTGAGCAGCGATCCAGCGAATCGCCTGATCAAGTTCAAGCTGAATCCATGATAGTTGTTCTTCTTGATCAACTCGTACAGATTGATGCTGCAATCGTAGAGGTAACACCGATATTAAGCGACGATAACGATCGTCTGGCATGCGAGCGCGTACCTCATGAGCTCGAAGGTGATGCACAGATGATTGCGAAAATAGAAGTACTCCAGCATGTGGATGACATTGTGCGAGCCGTCCCTATCCTTCTTCTTCAAGTGCTCCAGAATGCGCACCTCGACGAGCGCCTGATGATGGAAGCGCTTCTTGTTGCGAATGATCTTGATCGCCACCGGCTTGTTCGTCATGTGATCCATCGCCTTGATCACCTGCCCGAAGCTTCCTTTTCCGATCACCTCGAGGATCTCGTAGCGGTAGCCGATGTGATCGTTGAGTACCTGCAAGATAAACGCGCGGCGTGCACTTAACAACTATAAATATAAACATAAACATGGGCATAATCGCACGGTCGCCGGCATCGCGATGTAATGTAGGAGCAATCAAGCGATTATTTCTTGTGGGCATTTATTATTCCGACCTTGGTGTGATCATAGCTATTACTTCAGCGACTAAATTTCCTTTCATTCGTCAACACCTCGAGCGTGCCCTTGATAAATTTCGGCACTTCTGCCCACGTCTCAGTACATCCATTACCCACGTACGTACACGCGATACGGTTTTAATAATACCAACAGGAATTGAATAATTCAACGCCAATTCAATGCGAGTATTGTTTGCAAAATGTGTAGCAAAATGTAAATATTCGCATCAATGACTGTCCTGCTGGCTTTGACATAATTACATCGCATTTCAGGCGGTAATATTTCAACCACTTATTAATATTTATGTTAATTAAAGGCCGGCCCATCAACAGCACGTATATCAACATTGATTAATTGTCGCACTGCCAGTGAAGATACTTGCGCATTATTTAGCTGGAAAATTAGTTTTGATTTATGAACAGATTGCAAAGTAAATTGAAACTTGCATAATATCATGTGGACGCTAATGTTTATGCATTACGCTTCAGACACGCATTATGAATAAGATTTATTTCTTAGTGTCCATGTCAAGCAAGAACAAGAAACCGAAACAAAACGTTCCCATAAGAATTAACTTTTTATTGATCAATATCGCATTTAATTCCACGAAGTCCACGAACAAAATGCATTTGTGTTATAATTAAATTCCGTGCCACCGACAGTCATAACGCAGAAGTGTGCATTTTGTCGTGCATAAAAAACAAACTGCGAACACTTTAATAAGTCTCGCTCGTTCTGCAATATCCGAACATCCGTGGGAAGTGCCTGATTGAATGGCCGGTTAAATTTAATTATCCTGATACGCAAAGTGCGGACGCCGAAGGCAGGTGCTGGTTTATTCATAATGACATGAATATTTAGGATTAACGACCACGCGGCGCGCGCACAGCGTTTAACAAATGCGCGAACTTTCAATTGCGACATAAAACAGGCGATTCTTTGCGGCGCAGACGCGTCGCAAGAAACCGCCGCAAGAATAGAACGTAAAAATAGACGGCGGGTGGTTAAAATTAGATCCGATCCTGGGGCGTGCAAATTGTATCGTTTAACTTTCATTGTTCGACTTTTTGTCAGGCTGAATTCGCCGACCTATATTTAGCCGGGAGATATCGGAAAGCGTTACGAAGCGCGTTAAAAGTTTCTGCAACAACAATCGCTCTTCGCGGCCAGTCGCAGTAAAATGGCTATTAATAAATGCACGGCGAAATTTCGTTATTCGGGCGGCCGTAAAAGTGGCGCGGCAATAAATTCGTAATTAACGTTACGATTATATTGTACGAAATTATGACGGTTCGGGTCGGAATGGTTTTGAAGTGGAACGGAAAATCCGTCCGCCGAACGTATAAAACTGGAAAATTATCATCGGTCGTGTAGGTGCAATCGGTTTTCCATTACACACCCGTTGCGTGACGTGTTCATTTAAGAGCTTTATGGTTGTCGTCGGATTCCATGTCAATGCGGCAGTTGCGCTGTTCGCTTCGGTTTTCGTCGCGGAACTTTGCATATCCGACTGATATTCAACTACGGGAATTTACTGACGTATTACGTACAGGGTAACGCCGATCGTCGGGCAAATTTGAGTCGACGTGTAAAACTGGCTGGATATCGATTTGCAGCTTACCTTAGCATAGCTTCCGCTGGAGTCATCGTAACCATCATTGCACGAGCCGCCGACCACTTTGCATGCGTTCAGGCCCAGGTACCAGATCTTGGAGTATTTCTCAATCTCGGTGCGTTCGTAGTACGTAAGGCAATCCCCGTACAATCTCAGTGCCTCTGCGAATTTCCAAACCGCAAGTATTAGCAAAACAGCCGCGTGCGTGGAATTCAATCGGGCGCATCTAATGGCATGTAAATCTATCTCGCCCGATCAGAAACCAGGACTAATTTCAGGCACGAGTTACCTCCGCACCAAGGTGCAAATTAAAAGGACGAGGAACGAGATATCAACTCGTTAGATAGACCTCTACGAGGTTGGAGAAGCGGGCGTCGTTGTTTCGTCGCAATTATGCGCTTTTTCGCGAAAATATCGCGTTACGAGCATTTCTACGGGCTTCCACGGCTTCCACTACAAACTTTATGCCTGGAGCTTTCTCGCTTCGTGCGCGCGTGTTAATTAGCGCACCGCAGGTACGACGAACGCACAAAAATAAAACGGAAACCGTGGCAACCCACAAAGTGCAGTTTCGCGCATGCGTCGACTTAATTAAATAACTGCGGCCTGCACCAGACGAAGGGCGCGCTGCTCACCCGTGGGCGTGAGGGGCTTGTTCGGCGCGTCGGCGTGCTTGTTGTTGTTGGCCAGATTCATCTGGCTGCGCGAATTGTTGTTGATCGCCGGAAAGCAGTCGCGTTCGCGCGCGGCCGGCGACACCGGCGTGGTGGCGGTCTTGCCGTCCCCGCAGGCGCCGCCGTCCGCGCTGCCGAAGTTCGTCATCGTCGCCTGGTTGACTCCGTAGCTGATTTTCGCCGCCGGCTTGCCGTGATCCAAATGCGGCAGCTATAACAGGCAAACGAAATGTGTCATCAGTCAACTCCTCTCCGCTCATCCCTCAATCAAGCTAACAAATATCATGATCGACTTATTCGTCTGCCGCAGACTTAATCACCCATTAAATTAATTATTCTGCAACATTGGACGCGATCGTCGACCAGATTTCCTAATGCGCGCGAGCATCAAGAATGCTATCAGTGTTTAATTAAGCTGATGAAGATTCGTGGCGGCGCAGAGCTAATTGATTTAGTGGAGTTCGGCATTGAGGAAGAATGCGTCGAGCTGTGTGCCAAGTTGGGTCGCTTCTGGAAAGCTGCACACGACGCCCGCGAGTCGTGCTCACGAATTAATTAAGCCCAAATGTCAGTTAAAGTTATATTCCGGCGAGGCGATCAATATGAGTGCAGTTTTCATCAAAATCTGTGCGAATATTAGACAAATCTGGCATTTCGCTCCGTGGTCTCTTGCAGACACGGCATTCGTTTACGATTGGGCGCAAATAATAGCAAAAATAAATACACTGACCGAACAAATATCACACGCTACCAGAAATACCCGGAACAAAGAAAGAACGCGTAGGATTTTTCCTTGCGAGAACACAATGTCCTTGTAAATATTACTGGCATCTAAATTGTGCAAATACAGTCGTACTTGTATTACGTTCATTTTCGTTGCTCCACAGTCTATTCTCAATCGTTACCTCTTCATACGTGTCAACGATGTTTTCACCATCGATCAAAAATTACCGATTTGAACCAAAACATCGATGTTTCCCGTCGCAGTAAATTTAACAGTACACAATACTCGTACACAGTGACGAGATTCGGTTCTATCAAAAGTTTTTGTGCCTCCCGTTTCAAATAGCTATTTTGACAAAATATTGTTGCTACAAGGTTGCAACATCGATAGTCTCAAGAAAAGATCGCAACGTGAACAGCGACGTTAAAACGTCGATTTATATGTACACCGATGTCTCACCGTTAATTATGTCGAAGCATGACATAAATAATTTCTGGGCGAGTTCGACAAAAAAAGGCAACGTAAACCATCCATAAATTGAGATAGTTAAAAACCTGTATGGTCGGGTTGCAATTATGTATGCATATAAACAATTTCTATAAAATAACTCGACACGTTCAAAGTTGCTGGCATTTTTGTTGCTGTGATACATATTTACAATTAGTTGCGAACTGCATTAGCCAAGTCCAGCACCGTAGTTCCTGGTTAATTGTCAGTTTCATTCGCACGCACGCAGCGCGTTGGAAATGATTGCTAATTAATACGCCAACATCCTAACTCACGTACAGTAGCCGGCGTCAACAAAAGATCTTTCTAGCTTTCATTTAATGTAGCGACGTGCGTATTATTTTCATGATTCCGATTTCATGGTCATTGTGTTTCAGCGCAACCGCAAAGCATTTGAGGCCGTGAGTCGGGTAACGGCGCGCAATTCGTGAGCTGCTCGTTCAGCAAAAGACTAACGCGTAGCAAAATGGTGATTATAAACTCGTCTGCCTTGGGAGTGTTGCTCGGGTACATTTCATCCGGCGAGAATGACGACGCTAATGAAAACGACTGTGAAATAATAATTACAGCGACGTCACCTACTTCGGAATTGATGAGGGATGATTTCGACGAGGTCAGGCTCGTCCTCGACGAGACCTTCAGATGCTTGCCGGACGCAGCTGAAGACGTTTGCGGCTTTCCGTATTTCGTGAGCACATCTTTGTGATGATGCGAAGCCGGGCTCTGAAACAACGATTAAATGTACTCCGTCACTTCACCGCATCGCGAAACTGCCAAGTTTCGCTATACAAAAAGAAAAAAAAACAAAAAACGGCCACGCTTGAGAGAAAATTGCGTGCATCAGCCAGCTAGAGTTACAGGTTTTTGTTTACAATCATTTTACACGTGTCGATGCATTTAAAGCACGTGTCTTGTACGTTTATTTGCCTACTCACGACCGCACGCCGAATATAAATACGTTTTCAGGTTTATTATAATTACGGTAAAAGTAAAATAAATACCGCGCTCATCGATGCATGAATAATGCGTCGGGTAGCGACGTTTCCCTTGCAATCGACTAAACGCAGTTGAAAATAGGCGAATGTGATGTCGATATTGGTCAGACTGTAAACTGCAGCTTGCGGCAAGTCGCGTCTGGTTTTGCGCATCGAATGTTTATGAATTCTGTGAATATTCTAACATCTTCGCGCGGATAAACACCCGGCGCGGAAAATAGGCTGCGCAGTCTCGGATCGCAATCAACAACAGAGATATTCATATCGAAAACAGCCGAACTATTATCTATCCGAAGTTGTACGTGCTTCGAACTTAAAATCGCGAAGCGTTTCGTCGTTCCGAACGCAGACGTGACTATAAAAATCGCATATTGTAGTCGTCGTTAAAATCAAGGGCAATTTGCGTGTGGCGCATTCGTCTTTCGCCTTTCATCTTTCATCTCACACTCGGTTTTAATGGCAAACTTTTCGATCATATTACGACCGCATGGCGATGCTTCCACACTGCGAATGATAATAAAAAACATTGTTGCACAATACGACGCGCGTGCCCAATCAAACTCGCCAAGTTTCCGTTATAATTACCACTCACTACTACCATTAGCTGCTAATAATCGTTAGGCGATTGCGTCGAATGATGCATGATGCACTTTTCCTAGTGGACGCGCACAGGCCACTTGGAGAGTATGTGAGAGCGTTTGATCTGTTATCCTTTGTTGACGCGTCCATGTGACAGACCGTTAGGAGGATGAAAGCGTGCGGTCGCGTTGCTTCCTTTAACCCACTTCCAATAGCGCTCCAAATCGGCTTCGCGCGCACCAAACATGCAAGAAGTTCAAGTACTCAAGATCTAGCACGCGCGCAGTACGTGCGCAAGAAGACAATTGCCCGTACACACTTCACTTGCGATGCTTGCTCGTAAAACCGGACCGAAAGAAAGGCGCGAGTTATTATCGGACGCAGAGCGCGTTAACACTTTTAACGCACAAACGTCCAAGACACGTTATCGCTACAAACTGGTACGCATTTGTGAAAATGGGGAAACGTTTGCGAGCGTGCGCAATGTCAACCATTCGATCCAACTTGTGGCGATACCGCATGCGTTGTGATACCAGTATCTCTGGACAACCTGTTTTCGTAACAGCTTGATAATGAGAGCATTTAGTTAAGTCTACGTCCGGCTACAACAAAGTTGGCGTCGAGGTGATTACATTATTGTAACAAAACGAAGAAATATT
>JAODGE020013314.1:0-10477 GCA_027574965.2 Ecitophya simulans | reverse complement strand
TTTGTTAGGTTAGATCGGCTTAACAGCAGGAAAAATACGAATTAAATCACGTTTTTAATCTCGGGCTTCGACGACGGTCGCGTCGTTGGCGTCGACCCATCCCGGCCAAAGGGCCGTAAAACGGAGCGGGAACGTTTTGCCGAAAATTGGCCTGCGGTGGTTGGGTTCTTTTTGCCTGGATCGTGGTTTTATTGCATGCCCGAAACACAAAAGTCGACGCTCAAATCCAACCCACCAGTTCGTTGTAGTACGCTGTGTTCTGTGCATATGTGTTAAGAAATTATTAAATTGCTTCTATAATGGCAGATTACGACTATTTTATGAAATGGGATAAGTGTTAATAAATCATTAATTTGTTTTAATGGAACTATATATTTAGACTATATATTTAGACGACAAACTTTGCCGTTCGGTCGGCGAAAGTACCTTTTCTATCCATAACTAGTATTTAGGCATATTGTCCCAACTTTTGAGGTCCTTTTTTACGATGGCTTAATAAATAGTTTTGCGGGTTTTTCGGGGTTTCAACCCGGTCCCCGTAAAACTCGGCCACAGCCAATTCCTCCACCCTCTCCGGTCAGCGGACCCGCGCCTCACTAAACATGGAAATTAGCCACGTAGTGACGTCGATCGTGAGGAGCTCAACGAGGTCGCTACGCGTAATCAGACGTATGTCTCGGAATGCGGAATCGGAATGCGGCGACTGCTTCGTTCTGGCGCTTGAGCCGCACAGTACGACCAATCGCAATAGTTGTGATTGAAATTGTTTACTTAAAAACTATTTGAGTTAAATATTTCAAATTTTTAGCATGTAATCTAGATTAATCCTGTAATCTGCTCATAGCAAAATTAGAATTTTTGGATAAATAGTTTTACTCCTTAAAAATACCCTAAACATTGTTAAATTATATGATTTGATATATTATTGCTGTACAATTAGTAAAGGCAGCTATTTATATATAATAATGAATAGTTTTTATTGCACACCCCCAATTGCACCCCTAAACAAAAATAATTTAAATTACAACCAAATATTTTAAATTCTAATTTAATTATATATTTTATGAAATTATTGTACATTTTAAATTTAAAAATACCTTCTAAATCAAACCATATTTAGAGTGAATATAACAAATCTGTGCACAATTTTATGTTTGTTTTTGAGTAACTTTTTATTTCTATCTAATTAATGTATAAAAATTCCAAATCATTGAATATTGTAAATAAAGTTCCACCTTCCCTTTTTTACCACACTCGATTTTTAACTTAAAATATACTCAAATCTTTAAAATTAAAATTTCCAGCGTCTACGCGATTCCGATGCGCGTAGAGCTGGACACCATCAGTGGCGAGTTCGCTAAAACACTTTTGACGCGCACGACACTGCACATGGTACGCTAAGGCAAGTGCAAGTGAAATGAAAGTGTACTCCTGCTCGATCGCTGCATCCGAGCGCTTGCTCTCTGCATTTATAGGTTGTAGGCAGCCATCCTCACAACAAAACGCACCAAATTAAATATTAATTAATAAATATATCCCGGGCAAAAAAGCGGCACATAATTTATGCACCAGTTGAAATTATAAAATACGGGCTTTTTTTGATACAAAGATGAATACGCTGGCTCGCCTCGCTAGTTACTAAAAGTCCATTTGAAAATCTAATACACTAGTTTAAACGTTAAAAGATTAAATTTTTTTTTCAATATTATCTATACAATAAACGCACCAAAAATATATGTACTTAAAAGTTAAAAACATAAAGAATAAAATAAAATAAAAATAAGATTGGTAAATTAAAAATTGTGGCTGATACAAGATCTTGACATAGGGCAATTTTAAGAACAAATTTTCTTATAATATATTTTCTAACTTTAATAAATTGTAGTTTGATGAACGTCTCGCCGGCGCTTTATAATAATAATAATTCACTTGCGACATGATGGAAAGTCTCGCAAAATTTTAGAGCTTCTTGTCGCCTTGTCGCCGCTGTTATAATTTGCCTATTGGCGAGACTCTTTAGGCAATTTTATATGATTAGTTGTGCGGATAAAAGGACAATGGATAGAGCGTAAACGTCACGAGATAAAGTCCTTCACGCGTAATTTAAAACTTCTCACCTCGCCAACCGTGTGGTGATAAAATAAAGAGCGTAAAACTTGCTGCGCAACACCCACCGAAATGATAAAATTGAATAAAAAGTGTAGTAGTGAAAGACTCTCGACAAGCACTCACTTTCTCGCTTCTATTCGCCGACAGATGGCGCGCGACGCACGACGTGCGTTTCGAACGTACTTTGTGTACTCGTGTACTTTAACGAGGCGCGCGCGCATATTTGCCACCTCTTTTGCCGGCGGCGGCAACGCGTAATTTTGAGAACGCGTTGCGCGTCGACATTGACGCGGCTAATTGTTTTTTATGTTATTAAAAGCGCTATTAGTTTTCCGCCGACAATAAATTTATAATTCTGTCAATTATGCGTCGCGCGCTAGTTTCGCCCAATCCGATCGATTTGTGAGATGTTATTGACGACGAGTCAAAACAAAAAGTTATAACGGCGAGTTGCATTGGAATCGTCGTCCTTTCTGCTGACATTAGTTTACGAATTTGTATACACTTACTTGACAAAAACCCTCTGTTAATTACATGCACAATTATAGCTACTCCCTGCGCGCGCAATGTATTGTGTTTAATGAAAACAAGGAGAATGCCACGGAGAGGGTCGAGGAGATCGAGCGTTTTTGTCGAATTTCTCGACTCGTAAGTAGACAACTCAAATGGCACGCTCCAAATAATTATCGCCCGCGCGCCGCAAACCAAAGCACGCCAGTAAGGCCAGAAGGGAGCAGGGGAAGGGGGGAAAGGTGGCGGCGACGGTCTCGGCGCCCTCTGGATTAAAAAGCAAAAAATTAGACGTTGGGTAAAGCGTAATAGGGGCGGCGGTGGTCCGGGTAATATTTTACTCGAATGGCCGTTCTTGGAGGATTCCACTTAAGTACTTCTGCCGCCCCAACTGCCGTCGCGTGCATTAATAAAGAGTGCGGCGCGAGCACATCGCGGCAGGCAAACCAACACGCGCATACTACACCCAATTCTGTCTAACCGACCGCCGCCTTTTGTCCCATTTTTTCGCAGGCAAACCGGAGCCGATATTTAAGTGGTGGCGCGACGAGACGCTCGTCGAGTCTGTGGACACGCGCTCCGACTTCCAGAACGTGCGCTCTAATCAGCTGATCGTAAAAGGGCTGTGGCGCTCCGACCAGCACGCGGCATTCACCTGCCAGGCGTTGAAGAACAACATCAGCCAACCGGTGTCGACGACAGTCGTCATTGACATACACTGGGAGTAGCGCGTTCGGGAGTGGTTTTGTCTGTATGTTCGCCTAGCGTTATCTATTGGCGAGCAGCGCGGCGCATTGAGCGTGAACGTCGAATCGGCGGCAGCGGCGACGGCGGCGGCGGCGGCGCGCGCTTTAATCAAGGCGCGTCTATTATAATGTTATTCGATTTCTTCGCACGCTCCTCCGGTTGCCGCTCTCGTCTTTGAATAATTTGTCTGTCCCACGGCTTGAAACGTTTTTCGTCGGGCGCGCGTTTGCGATGTGTCCGCCATCCGAAATTCTGACTGCGTTGCGGTGCGCGCGGTGCCGCCGTCGGGGGCGGCTGTCGCACGGTTGCGGAAATTGCTGCACGCGCCCATCGCGATCGTTACTCGGCGCGCGCATTAATATTTATTGCGCACTTTAATCACTTTAATTGTCACGTATCCGTAATCCGGTAAACTTGAGAGGTTACACATGGGGCGGCGGCGGCTGCACGTCGCGATAATTTTGATTATTTGTAAAAAATTGCGCATTGTTTATTCTACGGCAAAAATAGTGCGTTTTTCAACTAAATTTAAATAAATCGCGCCACTTCCGCCGTCATCCTCTGATTGTCAGCTGAAAATTTATTGCCGGGTGAACGCGGCGATTAATATCTTTTTGTAAAAAAACTACTCGTTTAAAAAAAATTAGGTACGTTTGATGTTTATGTATGCAACCAACGTACAAACGTGCAAGGTGAAATGTCGCGCTTGCAAAATTCGCGCAGAATAAATTTCGCGTGCGTCGCAAAATAATATGCGAATAATAATGTAAAGCAGAATAAATTGAGTGTGGATTTATGCGTTTTTTGTGCGCCGCTCTTTTGCGCGTTTTTCTCCGGCGCGCCGGAAAAATATCTAATTTAAAAAATAATCCGTAATAATTTTTTACCGGCGGTGGCGGCGGCGGGAGTGGATAACACGCTTTTGTTATGTGCCCCACGTGCAAAACGTCGCCGCCGCCTTTCGCGTACGACCAGCGCCCATCGGTCAGGTAGAAAACCGGCCTAATAAAATAGCGTCGTCCGCGCGCCGGCGCCGGCAAGTAGCGCGAGACCTAATTGTGTGCGAAGCGGCGGCGATGTGCGCGGCAAATGGCGCCATCTGCCATTGGTAGCCCGATCCAGGGGCAGAAAGCTCGCACCGTAGTCTTCTTCTTTTGTCGGCGGCGAGCGCTTCGCGGCGCCCGTTCCCCGGTTGCAGATTGCGGCAAACCGAGCAAAAATATGTATCGGGCGCAGATTTATTAATATTCTCGATGCACTCATGCGCAAATCGGCGTCGACCTGCGAATTTGTCATCATCCAGCAGCCTCGCGCCACCCGTTTTTGGAGGGGGGAATAAGACGGTGACCGCATATCATGTCGGATTCGATTATGCGAAAGGGACAAGACATTAGTCCCACTTTGAATGCCGCAAAACTCCAATTTGCATTGGCGATGCGCATCTCGTCCTTTGACGAGAAAAGAGAGAGAAAAAAGTCGTTTTAGACGGTTGCAGTCCATCGGGGTTATTGCCGTCAGGCGGGTCGAGATTTATTTCCGCACACTCGTCGAAACGCTTGCCGCGTATTTATTGCGATGAAGCGCGACGCCCCCACATATAAACGCTCGGCCGGCTAATGTAATCGGATCAAACGCCAAACGTCACAAAAAAACTCGACGCGCGGCCGGCGGGGGCGGCACATTTGCCGTCACTCATTACGCGAGTCGGCGCGCGACGGCGCGGCAAAGCGGTTCAAAACTAGGTCTCTGTTTAATTGATAAGATAATTTGCCGCCCCCGCCGCCTCCGGCGCCGCCGCGGCGCTAATTACTCGCGGCAGATTTAAACTGTCTCATTAAAACTTCGAAAGGGCGGAAAAGAAACACTCTAGCAGCACAAAAAAACCTAACTCGACCAAGAACTGACCAGCGCCCTCTGGTGGGCGGCGGCGGCAAAATTTAGCGAGTCGGTACTGCGCGCTCGCCGCCCGCCGGCGTCCGAGCAAAAGCGCGCAGCGAACGAACCGTAACGTGCCGCCGCCGCCGCTGGAACATAACCGCGCGCGGTCTTTCAAGAAAAGCTTCGAGAGCTTAAACAGTTATTTGCTCGCGCGCGTCGGCGGCGCATCAACCGCCGCGCGTCATATCGTCGGCGGCGGCGGCGGTGACGGCGGCGCGTCATGCCACCCAACGATCAAACTTCGAGTGGGCGTGGTCTTTCTCAGTGTCCGCCTTCTTGGCATAATACGCGCGAGACGAGGGCGGGGCGTAATAAACTCTCTACCGCAACCGTTCGGGCAGACTTTCTGAACAACAGACGTTCGGGATGTGTTGACATTCTCTCGCAACATGCGCAGCTCCCGCGTTCGCTGGCATTCTTTCTGTTTCTTTCTGTGGATATTACGCTTTGCGGACGCGCAAATGCCATTCGAACAAGCGGAACAATATTTAAATATCCAAAAAAAGTCGCAAACGCCGCTTGCGCCACGTCCGGCCGCCCCTTTATTGACGCATTGACGTGCGATTTTCATTGTCTCCGCGCTCTGGCTGTAATTAAATATATATTGCACTTTTGTTCACTGATAATAGCAGATTGTAGTAAACAGGGTGGCGAGAAATGCGGGCACCTCCTTCCGTCATCGCGCGCCGCGCGCACATTGTTTATTTATTTTAATTAATATCCGACGTTGTAATTCCTGTTTTGGAATTTGTCGGGCAGAGCAAGTGGCGCAACGTGGCGTTATTAATTTCCGCGTCGCGATGAATAAATCTTTTTTTGTGCTTAATTGCGCGTTTAATTAATTTCAACGTAATTATAAAGCGGGACGTAATTATGAAGTAATGGTGTTCGGTGTTGATTTAATACGCGGGACGTGGGGCGTAATAGCGTCAATTGGAAACTCGCGTTCGGCCGCCGCCGCCGCGCGCATACAGCGCGTCCAATCGCACCGGTCGCCATTGTGTCGATTCGTTTTCGTTCTTTCGTCTTCGCGTCGTCGATTCGGGGGCGAATTCGACGCGCACCGCGCATACGAATTAACCGCCGCGCCAAGAGCGGCGATCGGGCGATCAGTTGATCAGTCGTATGAGCCAAGACGCAATCCCGTCTTAATCTATTTTCTCCCGTTTCTTTTGTTGCGTTTGCCGCGCTTCCGGTTTGTCCACAAAAATCGCGTAGGCGGCGGCGCAATCTTAAATTAACAATCTCCCGTCGAACGGCGTCACGAATTTCCCGAAAATTTCATTTTGTCCGATTTCACGGAAACCTGGAAAATATTTACTTGCATTGTCCAAAAGATTAATTATTACCTTCGTCCAACTTAACCTAACTTAATAAAAAATGACTTAACCTGGAAGTAACCCAAGATAAGTTGACTTAATCTAGGGGTAAATATAAGAAAGAAATTAGGATCGTGTTCCGGCGAGAATTGCGCAATGATGCCGCCCTCTTTCCCACCCTCTTGCAACTGTGCGCGCTCGCCACGTTTAAAAAATCATTTCGGAAATGTTTTTTTGTTCCGTGCGGCCAATTTTGTCCTGCACTTTTTCTGCATAATAAATATTTCACGGCGACGCGCGGACGGCGCGCGCCGGCTGCTGGTCTTGCGCGCAGGACTGCTGGACGAACGCCTCCGCATTGAACTGCGTACTGCGGGGCGCGCAGTTTATCCAGGACGTCACTTAATCACTAATATTTTAATGCGCTTTGAATAATTTACCAATCGGCTAAATGTAGTGCGTGCTTGTGGGAGGCGCCGGCGCTCGGGCGGATACAGGTTTGTGTTTTATAATTTAAGCAGCCATTTAAATACACTACATTATTATCCCGATTGCTCCTGCCCCACCTCGCGCCCCGCACTTCAGCTTTTACGCACGTACCCGGCGCTTCCACTTTTTTATTCTGGTTGTAATTCGCTAATATAGCAAACGCAATTTCAAGTGATTGTGAGTTTGTAATTTATTATGTGCAATCGCACGTACGGTGCAAAAATTAATCGTGCGCTATTAGCGGAAACGATTTGTTGGCATAATTAAACAAATTCAGCGATTCGATTCAGTCGAAGCGAATGAATGGTAATTTTGTGCGGTCAAACGCAACGTGTTTAAATTGAAAAACGCAAACGCGAACAAAACTCGATTTGTATTTGTTTGTGTGTGTGTGTTTTTATTTTCAATCAAACGTCGTCGTCGAAAAATCGTTTTCGGTGTTTGCTCGTCGACCCGCTTGCGACGATCGCTTGTTTTCGCCACGTTTCTAATGTCTGTTTGCGCAGCGGCGGCGACTGCGCAACTGTCAACAAACGCCAAGCGGAAGAAAGGCCAATCGCAAATCGGCGACGCAAACAAACAAACGCGCTCGAACGCATTTGTTTTTGCCACCCTGGCGACGGACGGGCGGGCGGGCGGTCGGGGGCGGTCGAAAAATGGCAACTGATATGCCGTTTTGTGCTGTTTGCAGTTCGGCCGTTGAAGGCGGGATCCTGAGCAGCAACAACCCTTTTTCGGCGGATCGGAAGTACGAGATCGCGTGCCGCCGCTCGCGCCCGCCGGCGAAGATCACGTGGTGGATGGATAACGAGGAAACGCAACCGCACCGTTTTAATCACACTCAGATCGTACGTGGACGTAGTTTTACGCGCCGCGCATAAATGTTTGTCAATATTATAAAAATGCAAATTCTGTCGGAGAAAATTTGCCTCAATTTGTCCTCAATTTATTGCTCCAGCCGCAAAAAAACAATAAACAATCTATTGTTGATATTATTTTGTTAGAGAAACCGGGAGTGCGATGGTACCGCGACAATATCGCTTAAACGTTTTTGTAGAGGAAGTTGAGGGAAAATAACATAGGCTGGCAAAACGACATTCTACAGACTTTTCCAAACCCCTCTTTTATCATAACGTTATTTTCTGTTTTTTTTTATACTTACAGTTGTATTAAGTAAGAGATGGAGAAATGACATAGGCAGAAAAAACGACGTTTTTCAAACACTTCTTTTGTTATCCCGTTTTTAATTTTTTAGTTTTCTTTAATTTTTACAGTAAGGTAGGGACGGCGAAAATGACATAGGCGGACAAAACAACACTAACAATATTTCTTTTAAAATCAGCTTTATTAGTTTTGAAAATTTTTAGTAGGGTAAGTTGGGGAAAATGACAGGTGCACAAAACGACACCTTTTACGATTTTTCTCTTACGGTGCTCTCCTACTCTCCGTAGCACGGTTCGTCGCACGACAATTCCTGTTAACGCTCTAATGAAATTTAAAGCTCGCGAGTCGCGTTTTATTTTCGCCGACGATAAACGCGAATTTAATTTTAGTTCTATGGAAGCACAACGTGAGTTGAACTACCTGTTAATTGAACGCTGCATTCGTTTCAACTTTTGTTTCAATTTGCGTCCAAATCGAACCAGTTTTGTGTATTTTGTTTTAATTTTTCTTCGAAAGCGGCGACGCTCTTATTATCAAATTCGACGTTCGGATTGCCGCGCGCGACGTCAAAATAATCTAATCTTATTTGCATTATATTACGGCCGGCGAGCGCCGCCCCTTCGCGACGACGACGCGCGACACGCTTTTGTTTGCCGTCGCCTCTTGGCAAGCAAAAAATAACATTTCGCCGGATGCAAGAAAAACGCGCAACGTTTTAACGCGATTGGAAATGGGAACAAGTGAGAAAAGTAAGACAAAACTCCAAATACGATTCCGGTCGCCGATATTTCAACTCGCGATCTTAAAAGCCCGAACCGAGGGCGTTCGAAAACGGATTAAATGTTTTTTATCCTTTTTGCTGCGCGCTTTTATTGGATCTTGCAGGCAGGCTTAATATATCCATCGGACACACATAACCTACATAACTTGTTTGGACATAACCTCGATCGTCGCTGCGTGCGCTAATTGTCGTTTGGAAGTCTCGAGAAGAAGTAAGTTCCGAGATTTATCAACGGATCCGTCGAGGACAGCGCGGATGGCAAGCTAATCCGGCAAAGCGTCTTGCTGGGACTTGGGGGTGGGGAAAAATGTGGAAACGACACCATTTGAGTGGATTTTAAATTGACCGCCGACAAAACGAGCGGCGTTTCGAATCGATGTTGTTTATTTGAAGCGTTTCTGATGTTGGTCGAAAACAGACACCTTGAAGGACGATTTGCGCAGGGCGACGTCTTTCAAATCGAAGCAGACCTATTGTTCTTCGGCGCGATAAGCGCAAAATCGTTGGACGTGCGCATGATTAGATTTCTTCTGCGACATGCTGTTGGGGAAGCGGCTGCAAAAAACGTTGCCGCGCTTGATAACAAACAATTTAGCGTCCGTCCGTCGTGGATGTTCGCGCGGAGAAGTTACGTCGTTGCAAACTTGCGGCCGTTCCGCGCGTCGACGCAATCTAAAATATTGCGACAATGTCGCCGCGCGCGCACAACATAACCGCGACGATGATGACTGCGGCGTAATGGCGGCGCTATGTGCATCGAGTAGAGGGCGCTCTTGCAATTACGCGCGTTTCTCACATTCCGGCTGGCGACGGCAAAGAATTCGAAATAATCGATTAAACGATTAATTAATTATTAGCAACTGTTAAAATAATTGTTTACAATATTGTTGGTTTTTTGATTGGTTTTAATTGAAATTTTGATTAATCGATACTTTTTTATGCTCAATATAAACTAAAGCGCACATCGCTTTGGCCAAACGGACGCAAACAGAAGCGATTAATAAAGCAAACACTGACATTTTCCTTTTGGTCTCACCGTCAGTCATATGCCTCACGCAAAGACCGTGACGCGAGGGTTTTGCCTGTTGGGCGGGTGCTGGCGTTGCGCGCGGAACATTCGAGCCGGCAGCGGCGGCGGAGCGTGTCGCATAATGTATGACCGCTAGTTCTTTTTGAAGTTGGCCGGGCGTACATACATATGCTTGTCGGATTCCAGGGGCAGGTCATGCAGCAGGACCAAAAGGGGGGCGTGATCATAAGCAACTCAGATCTGGCCCTCCAGGGCGTGACGCACGTGCGTCGCGTCGAACGTCGAAAGCGACGGCGACAGCAGAACCGTGGAGCTGAAAGTCATGTGTGAGTAGTAAGCGCCGAGGACCAAAATGCACGATGTGTACCGTGTGTCTCCGCAGACAAGCCG
>JAODGE020013299.1:0-20098 GCA_027574965.2 Ecitophya simulans | reverse complement strand
ATAAAAATGTTGGCACATTTTTAACAGTTTGGGGGTGTACCAAGTCGGCACCGAACAGCTGTCGCCCCTCGTCAGATATTTTGAAGTTCGCCAGAAATATTCAAGTTCCCCACTGTTAGGCTTCGTGCACACGCCGTCAGGGCGTAACTCTCTGTGTGCGCGGTGCCTTAGCGACCGCCCGTCAATTCACACGTCTTCCTACGAAACCTGTAACGAACGCGTAAGCCTTCATCTAGATTATTCGGAAAATGGTCGAAACAAAACCAACTGCGTAATTAATTTTGAGAAACCGTCGCGACGATTGACGATGGAGCAACGCGTTGCCTACGATCAGCGTCGCGAAGTGAGCGCGAATCATTCTAGCTGTGCGCAACCAGGAACGTTTGGCGTGTCGAGGACGAAAGCAATTTCTCGGAATCCCTCGAATCGCTCGCCAACGCGCAACAAGCCACCGCGTTGTCTCCGGTCGCGCGGCGTGCGCTCGTTGCTCGGTGCATTACTGCATCCATTATGCGGCCGGCCGGTTATTACAGTTTGTTTATTGCGTCGACATTCTCGTTTCTCATTCCCGCCGCAATGGGTTTCGGCCGTGATTGATTTACGCCCGTCCGCGGCAGTGTGCCGTACATTCGCGCGCACGTTTCGGCGCGATTGGCGGGGCGTCGGCGGCGGCGCTCGTAAAGCGCGAACAGCCCGACCCGCCCCGGCGACCCCGGATCGATCCGACACGAAGATTCGAACGCGCGCGCCGAATTTGGACTGCCAGATGGTCGCGGCGCGCGCGCGCGCGCGGATTTCGTTTCGCGGCGGGCCCGAAAACCGCGCGCGCGCGCATTGTTCGCGCGACGACGGCGACGCGCCGATTATGGAAACTCGCTGAAAACGTACGTCGGGCGGCAGTTTAATGCGCGCGCGCGCGGTATTCCTACGCCGCGCGCCGTTAAAACCGCTTTTATGGCGCACGAGCGCCGGAATTAGTTATTTTCCTTTGTGAACGCGAACGGCTCGCGGCGCGCTCTCGCTTGGTCCCGATATGGCGACGCGCCATAATCGTGCGCGGCACGAAAAGCCGAGCGCGGCGCGGGACGGCAATCGGAAAAAGCGCGCGAGCGCGTCGAATGCTGCTCGCCGCCGCCCTTTGGATATAACCACGTGTCGAGAGCGCTTTCCAATATTTCCCAAATTGTCAACAATTGCTTTCTTGTGCGCGAGCGGATGATATAGAATTTAACTAAAAAAATATATATCGAATTTTATACCTTTTCGATACTTCGTTTTGATATCGATTAATCGATATACTTTCGACATTCCCAGTCCAAACTCCCAAGTAACGTTCGAACATATTATCAAACAATCGATTAATAGCAACTGCACCAATAATCCTTCACAAAATTATTGGTTGTTTAATCGATTTTAATATGAATTATTTACGTGTTTAAATTTATAAGTCATTGCTAATAATTAATTAATTTTACAATTTCCAAACAATGAATTACAAAAAAAACACACTAAATTGCCGCGAAATTCGAATTTGACATTTGCTGATTTACAATTTTAAATCGTTTAATTTCTCTGCAAGGCTTGTAAGTTCGTCGCGGGCGCGCGCGGCGTCGGCGTCGTATAACAAATCGATTCCGACGCGCCGCCGCCGCCGCCGCCGATTCGTCGCGTTAGCTCGCGCGGCGCCGTCGGCCGCTCGAAAACTGCCACAATAGCCGGTCATTATCGTCAATCGGATTTACGGGTAATTTATTCGAATCTCGAACGAAAACGACGGCCCGACGCGCTCCGATCGCAGTGGGAAATGGCGCGTTTTCGGCGCGATCTGCATCGAATGCGGTCCGGCGACATGCCGGTCGCCCCCCCCCCCCGGCGCCGCCCGCGCATCGTGTCCGAAGGTGTCGGATCGGTAGCCGCGCGGCGCGATAATAAAATAAGACGCGCGAGATTCGGCTGACCTTGCCGGCGGGCAGCGGCGCGAGGAAGAGAGAAGACGCGGCGCCCGACGAGACGGGGCGCTCGTTCGGCGCGGTAAAACGCGCGCCGACTCGCCCGGAGATATTGCTTATCTCGAAAAACACGTGTCTCGATCTCGCGCGACCAGCCACCCGAACCCACCACCGCCCGCCACAACCAGTTTCCTCCGCCCCGCCGCGGCCGGTCGTTTTGTTTTTCGGTTTCTGGTAACACCTGCGCACGCGCTCGCGTTTAGCGCCTCGCGCCGCGTTGCTAAAAATGTCGAAATCAATTCGGCATACTAGCCACGTTATTCGCGATTTCCGAATAGCCGAGCATTCCTCCAAACGTAGTTTTGTACTGTTTATTTGCAACTTTCAAAAAATAATATTGATAATACAAATGATAATTGCACGTGCACTTCAAACACTAAATTGATATGATGTTATAATTAAAATTAAATGCACCTTCGAATACGGATTATAAGTCAACCAGTCTTCTAACAGCACACTTAAGTTTAAGCTGCGATGCGCGCTGCAGAATTAATCGATCAATCAAATTAATCGTTTTCGTTTTAATGTCGATTATTTTTTAATAGAAATTCATCAAAGTTTAATATTTTTCTGAATACGTAAATTGTTATTAATTTAATTGTAATTAATTTATTTGCTAAGATTTAGCATTATGAATCTCGGTTAATGGCCAGAATATTGAGTGGCATTGTGTATTATATTAGCAGATATAAGAAAAATTTTAGGAAAGAAAAAAATTAGGTAGAAAAAAAATCGATTAATCGTTTAATCGATTATCTAATACTTTTGGCCATCCCTGCGTCGTTGACGCGTTCGCCGAAAGTCCAATTAATTATATTTCCGCCGACGTCGGGCGCGCGTTTCGTTAGCGTCGCGACGAATAATGGGGCGCACAGGCGCGCTAGGAATTCTCGCCGAGCGGCGGTTCGTTAGTGCGGCGCGCCGGACGGATTCTGGTCGGTCCCGAACGGGATTATACCAGAAAAGGAGACAAATGGCACCGCTGGCCGCGCATTCTTGGTGGAATCGGTCGTCTCGGCGGCGACAATGGCGTCGCGCGCGCGTCGGTCCGTACCTGTTGCGCGGCTTCGAACGACGTCGGACGCGCATTTCGACATTATCGCCGCTCGCGCGAATATGCCCCGGCGCACCCCCCTCGCGGCAACAAATCGCCGATGCAATCGTCTCCATCGCCGCGAGCTGGGTGCGTGCGTTCAATCACTGTCGTACCTTCTTCGTCTTCTTCCTCCTTTTTTTTTGTTTATTTTGTTTAGTAGTTGTTTTTTTTTTCGTGTGTGTCGGATTTCGTTCGGCCGTGCGCGTCTCCAGATGCCGACGTGTCCGGCGAACGCGACGACGTTCGTGCGGCGGGAAGAGAAGGAAAAAAACGTCGCGAGTGCCGAAACGAGGGCGCGAACGTCGCCGACTCTCGGCGGCAATCTGCGCGCTCGTTTCACGATTCCCGCGGCGACGCCCGCGCGCCTTTCGCCGCAAACCTCTTCGCCTTCCGCGAATTTCGCCCGAGCGCTGCGGCGGCGATCGATGACGCCCACATTTGCATAATTAATAAAGTGGTCGACGTTCGCGATAAGACTGGAACGACGCTCGCACCGCCCGCTTCGATTAAGCGACGCGGACGCGTGCCGACGCTTATCGGACGTTCAAACTGAACAACACATGTAACGGCCGGACCTGCATTGGGACTGCGTTGCACTATTGACGATGCGCACACAATTTCGAGCGTTCAAATGCGACGCGTAGGAACTAGGAACTAGGAACGATATTATCGATACGTATAAAATATCGATATTTTTGCATTAGAATCAAATCAACATTGCTATGAGTGAAACGTATCGGTATCGAAAGAATATCGAATCGGATCTGCCCGAATCGGATGGTCATCGATCGAAAAGTTGAAGTCAACCAATCAGAGAACACGAAAGACTGCTTCAGTTTTAGAATGAATAAAATCTAATTGCTCGAAATAATTTACCAACTACAGAACATCGATGAGAGTCATGATTTATGGTTTAAGATACAGGAAAGAAAATATCACTTCGTGACATTTATAACAGTTCAATTGCATTTGTTTTTAATGGGGTTTTTTAATAACGATATGTTTTACAATATTGATGAGAAATCGGTTTGCGGTTTGCCGCAAAAGATACCTAAACATTTTCATAAATGGTCACGTAAAACTTTGGAACGTTTTTTTTTTTCTTCTTAGAGGCCTGCGAATTTTGCGCGTCTACATTTGCTAACCACAACTTCAAAACTTTGGTAATATACATATTTGTAAATTTCGAAATAAAGCGTATTTTTGATCGGTCTTACAGAATGTGTGAGGTCAAATTAAAAAAAAAATAGTCGGTCTTATGTGTATCAATATGAATCTAATGAATCAAAAATTTCGACTCGTTGCTATTTCAATGCGAAACTGGCAATGAACGTGGGTGTCCCAAAATGTAGATTGTTGGGGCCGGCAAAATTAACACAGTCGATTATCAACGATCGAGACTTGTTTCTCGCGCGCGGCGAACGATGAAATTGTTCGCGCCGGTTTATTTGTTATGTGGGTCATATTTGGGACACTCTGTGATAGAGCGCGAATTAAACGCGCGCAGCGAACTGTCGCCGGCATTGGCGCACGATCGCGCGAGCCGAAACCAGCTGCTGCATCGGCGGCGCGTAAATCGTTAACGTTAATTCTATTAGACGCGACACGAGCCAATATCAATGAGTCGCACTCGCAAACCGAATCGCATTGCCCGACCGACGTATAAATTCGGCTGTCGCTCGTTAATCACCGACGCCGTTTTTCGCAGAACGCGTCGGATTCGCGTGCGGCGGCAAAAAGTTCCACTTGGCACCAAATCGCGCCGATTGCGAAGACGTTCGCACGACGGCGGGCAAATGAAGCTGGCAGGCATTAGCGTTCAAAAGTCGCATGCATGATTTATTAGAGTTCGACTGAGACGGCCGGCGGTGCGCAAGTCGGACGGAGAAAGGCGGAGGCACACGCAGAAAATGCAGCGAGGTAAATAAACCGAACATCTGCGCGTGGCATTTGACTCGAGCCGTTCGCGATTAACCTGAGCAGGTAAACAATTCAAAACAACGTGAAAAATGAAGGATATCGCCAGAGTGGCGGAAGGATTCCTAAGATTTCTAAAGAGGCATGCATGATTTGACTGATAGTAAACGAAGGAAGTAAAGGAAGGAATGCCAACTGTCGTCGATTCGTTTGAGTCAACAGCGTCCGGGTTGCGCGAAAGGGCCTTCGAAATCTCGACGTCACCTCGGCAACGTAACAAGGTCAACGGCGCACGCAACAGATCAAAGCGGAAACTAATCGAACGCCGAATGCGCCGCACATGTTCGGACTTAATTTGAAGCGCGGTATAAATAAAGCGCGGGCCGCGCGCTTCTGGCAGATTTTCTCCCGCGACGGGCGCCCGAAAGGCCCCCCCGGGGGGCGCCGTCCGGACCGCGTCAGGGATGCGCGCACATTTCGCGCGAGGGGCCTCGGACGGGCGGACGCCGCCGGTCGCGCGGCTCGCCGAAAAATCCGACCGGCCGTCGAGATTTGCTCTCGCTTGTTTACGGTGCACGCGACGACGTCGCCGCGCGAGCCCGCAGACGCACGGGGCACTTACTCTCTTGCGTGTAGCTGGCGGCGGCGGCGCCGTTGAAGATCATCGCCTTCATGGCCGACGCCGGCTGGCTTGCGTGTTGTCGAGACGCGCGGATCACCATTCACGTTCGCGCGAACTGTCACTCATCGCCAGGAAAACACAGGAGCGCATCGTCTGGAATGTCATGGCGGACATCTTGGTCGGCCGTCGGACGATCGACCATATTCGGACGAGGCGTCTCGACGGACGCGGTCCGACATCTGGCGGCGCGCCGCGCAACTGTTCGGTTCGGCGATGGCCCGATCGGCGTTCGTCTCGCGGCGTTGCCACGCTGACAACAAATATTCATTGTATTCTTAAAAAAAAACGTCTTAAAATATGATACTCGACTCGGCATTCTGAAACAATTCTCGCTTCTTGGTAAAATATCATCTAATAGAGTTCAAAGAGCACGCCAATATTTCACACTCGAATATGAACGAACTATTACGAATGTTCGGCGACTCGACAGACACGATATTAAAAAACACATTTCGTATTACTTAATAATACTTACTTTGTAAAATAACAACCAAATAATAAATAAATAAATAATACGAATCCACACGTCCTTCTATAGACTCAGCAGGCAAAGCAACAAAAACATATCCAGTAAATACCATACCCGTAAAAATCTTCTAATCCATACCAATCACTTAATAATGAAAAGAGAGATCTTAACAAGCAACTTGACACTGAATAAAGACAATTTGAATATACTTAAAAATCATGCATTAACTTTTACAGATTAAAACATGCATTACTTCGAGGATAAAGCTGAATCTTCATTTTAGTGTAATAAATCATTAAGCAAAGTTGCTGGCATTGTTAGTCCAGCATAAAAACACACTGACAAATCTTAAAAACAAAACAGAGAAATCTATTGAATTACACTTGGCACTTGTCTCTCATCACAAGCAAGGGCATTTACACTGCGAAAGAAAAAAATCTGAAGGATAAAGCGTGCCTGGTAGTTAAGATGTTTACTACACGTTATCTCATAAGGTACATTTAAACATTATGACAATTTATTTGCCTTTACCCTTGGCATTCTGTGCTTTCAGAACTGACACAACAATTTTCTGTTCCTCTAGAAGGAAAGCGCGCACGATCTTTTCTTTGACGCACTTGTGGCATAAAACACCGCCGTAAGCGCGCTTGACGGTCTTCTTACGTCTGCACAGGCGGGAGCGTTCCTGGGGCCTGGCTGGCACGATGCCTCTCAGCTTGTCCTTGCATTGGCCACATGTCGGAACCTTCTTGGTTTTCTTCAAATACTGGTATACCAACTTGCCGCCAGGAGTGCGCACGCTGAAACGACGAAACGGAAAGCGTTAGCGACCACGTCTTAATGCGGCAGAATGTTGTCGCGCGCCGTTTGCGGTGCATTTCGTGCGAACGGCCAGACGAACGTTTCCAGCTTAAACCTCGTGGATCGCGGCGCTGCGCAACGAAGAAGTCGTCGCGCAAACAACGAGTTGCGTTTTTAATGTACTTACATGCGACGCTTGTTGGAATTTGTGTTGTACGACAATCGTCGTCGGAAAACGACTCGTTGAACCATGATAACCTACAAAAACAACACTTTAGTTTCGATGGTTTTCGATGTGTGCACGCCGCGCGACGCGGAAATACGTGCGAGTTCGCGTGCGAAGATCGACGGAACAGCGACTGCGATCGTTAGCGACAAATAATTGAGCGAGATGCGGCCGATGATCGTCGATTTATCGCGGCGCGCACTTACTTGAGGAAGTTCGGCCGAAAAAGAAAGGAAGAGCGAGAGACGCGTCGTCGCACGCCGTCGCGCCGTCGGGTGAATGTTTTGGTGCCGAGCGACGGTGGCGCCGCCGTTCGTAACTTCCTCGTGGAACTACAAAAATCAGCGCGACGTGCGCGTTCAAAAGTTTCGCCGATCGTCGATTCAGGTTGAATGCAGAAATGGATTTTGTTGTGGATTTCGTCGAGATTGTAAAAGATGACATGAACGTGGCCATAACATTTGATGGCTGTTTGTGTTGGTCAATTGTTGAAATGTCGGCGCGAGGAACGATACTTTACCTGTTAACTCTACGTGAATCGAACCAGTTAAAGCAACGACGCGGACTGAGCTTATGTTTAACGTGTTTTCTGGTTGTTTTTGGCCGTGCAGGTGTGAACGGTGTGGATATGAGTTTTTCCAGAACGTGTACTACTCACCGCACACCATGTCATAAATTAGTGGGATGAAGTGTAAACATGTTTGAAGCACATTAAATAACGATGTTAATGTTATGTAATAAAATAAAATTATGTATTAGATATGAACATGAATGTTTGGATGTTATTGGATGTATTTGATTTTTGCAATACCACATTAAAGAAGTTATAGCTTGCACAATTTGCATCTGAATTCGCCAGACAAAAATGTGAAATAAACAATTTATTGTATATTAATATTTTCCTTTAGTTGCCACGGGGTCATTTGAAATTCAACCTGATACGTGTGAAGGGTTTAAAAGTATTCTGAAACATTGCAATTTTAATGTTGCCTAATATAATAAATCTCTGTATCAGTTAAAAATAAGAATACGTGTTTAGAACATTTTTTCAATGTTACATGTGAAAGTAAATAACAGTTTTAATGCTGCACAATAAAATAAAAACAGGTAAAAACTGTATATAAGAATAGATAACAAACTTATATAGTAAGTAGAAGAATATAGTTACCTAGAAACTATCTTATAACGGACAGAACAAGAAGATGCTAACATCAATAACAGAATAGCTAATAGCAATAAGACGCACTGCACTCTAAGTAAATACGTAGCAGGAATAAAAAATAAATGCGAAGAAGACCAGTATTAACTTATGGCAGTGAAACCAGGAACCTTAATGAGGAACGGAAAAGTCCAGTAAGAGCGACCGAAATGAAGTACTTAAGAAGATTATATCAAAGGGAGATAATTGGCATGGTGAGAAGATACGAAAAAAAAAACGGAAAAGGATACACAGACAAGGAAAGTATGGGAAGCCAGACCGACGGGCAAGCGAAGAAGAGAAAGACCAAGAAAACCGTGGGAAGAAGCAATTGATGAAATATTTGAAAATAGGAAGACAACGACTGCAGACTCCGTCTACGTTCGCCTGATCTCATAGCTTCTCACGTGCTGCTCGTTTGCGACGACTCCTTCAATTGCTGGACATGCCCCCACCATTCTAGTCTCATCTCTACGACCCTCAGCGTGTCTCGTGCTTTTCCTGCTGGGTCCAAGTCTCGCTGCCATATGTTCAACACTGCTTTGTACATCTTCATTTTTCTTCTTGTTCTCCTTGTTGGAACTCCTTTGTTTGTGCTGTTTATTCGGTGGAATATCATTAAAAATTAACCACGTCGTCGCGTTGCTTTTTTATTTCAATTATTGCAAACGATGTAGGATTTTAAGTAGAAACTTGAAAAACATCGAAATAGGAGCAAAATAATGGAATTTTTTTCTGTTTTACTAATTACTGCGTTAAAATTAATGATACACCAATTCATCAATGTTGACAATCAGACCTGGGAGTGTTATGACGTTAATTGTAACAGTAGCATAGCATAGCAATGTTGAAAGTGAAATTAATTACGCTTAAAAAATTAACAGTATAAAATTAAATAAATTTGTTGAAAACGTTATCGTTTTTTTATAATGATTATAGGATTATTGCTAAATTTTATTTAAAAAAGTTTTCTACGTTGGCGATGCGGCTAACGCGGCCTCTCTAAGATCTCTTGGAGAGCGTCCCGATACTGTATGCGGCTGCATCTTTATCAAAGGGGATGTTTTTGGTGAGCTAAGGCCCACACTCTGGCTGTTGCGTACAAATAGAGGTGCCCTCTAGAGAATATTCGTTTAAGTCTGAAGTTCAGACTTTAGCGCAGGCGCAACCCTCACCCCTGCGCGGGTGACTAGAATTAAGACAGTTTGTCAAGAGGGGGATGCGCTTTAGGGTATTTAAGCGCGATCCAAACCGCGTCTCGGCCTCTCTCGTCACCGGCATCAACACCCTCGTGCTTCGTCCGTCGCACATCACGAGGCGCTGACTCGCTGTGGCAGTTAGCATAACATTTTTGTCATATAAAACCGCAAACGCGTAAACACTGGCTATAAATATTTTTTACCCCGACGAGAAAAAACAATTATTCAGCTAACGTTCACAGCGTTTGTGGAAGATTGATTGATATGATGATTGTCGTTTATCATTCTCTAATAAAATAACCGTATATTGATTTTGAGGGCGAGTCTGTTGCATAACCGTCTCCAATTTTTCATGACTCATTTTGACTTGTTAATCCTTATTAATATCTGGTACAGCTCTTTTGGTATAAATAAATTGTTCCTTCTTTCGCGGCTAATTTCGAAGATGTTACGCCAATTGTTTTCTAATACTGCATCAACTGTTTTGTCGGGCAACTTTTGGGGTTCTTTTTACGATGGCTCGACAAACCGTTCTGCGGTTTTATCGTCCATTTAAAAGTCAAGTGCCTGTGTATTTATCTCAGGTAGGAATTCGGCAAAACAACCCGGATCCAATAAAACCACAAAGCAGGCAAATAGAATAGTCGACCCCCAATTAACATCTCATCTAGCTCAGAGAACCTAGTCCTAGATTGGGTAAGAGCAATCTATTGCTACCAAATCTAGGGCTAGGTTCTCACCGCTCCAGTCTTGCGAGTTGAGACGTTTTGCATTGACTTTAGCTCCTCTATCAAACAAAAAAGAAACGCCAAATGCACAGCCTATCTTGACACTGACAATCCGACTGGATAGATTTGTTTTTACGACTTGAATCTGCCCGCGCTTATCTTTTCTTTCAAGATGGCAAGAAAAAGTGAGCCATTGAAAAACAATGATGTCGACAAATCGTGTCGACAAACGTAGCCGCGTTCCGTATCCGAATAGGTGGTTGCGATCGTTAGCGAATATCGTTAAACGATCAGGCACTGCGTCCGCAGGCCTGTGGCAGGGGCCGGCAACAACATGCCGATAGACCAGTGGGCGTACCCCCCCAACTTCCCCCCTGAGCAGGCGGGCGCGCGTCGCGTCGAAGCTGGAGGTGCGCTGCAGCAACGCGTTCCGGACGAGAGTTGTGCGTCGTTCCGACGAAAAGCGCCGCTCGAAGCTCATAGCTCCGTGTCGCCTCGGACGTCCGGCAATTGCGCGATCGCGACGAGGGCAGCGATGGAGAAGGATACGGTCAGTACTGACGACGTGCGCACAGTTACGGTATAGTATTGCGTTTCGAGCGTGTTGTACGCGCCGGAATTTTCCGGCCGAGCGAAGAGCAGGTTCCGCACTCGTTCCGACCTTGGACGTGCGTCGAATCGGCGCGTTTTCGAGCGAACGCATGCTGTTCGGGGCGCCGTGGATGTGATCCGACGTGTTCGACACATGCCGTCCAAGTTGGGCCTGCTCGTCGACGAAGACGCTAAGATAAAGAGATTTTGACAACGCGGCGCCGCAGCGGCGTCGAGTTGGGATGGGATACTTTTTGACTTTCAGACGGACGTAGATCTGCAGCTTGACACCGTTTCGAAAGCAGTTTTCAGTAATCTTGGCAATCAGTTTCCAGATTTATGCGCCTGATGGCGAGAGACCTTGCTCTACGAAGCGTTCTTCAGATGACAGCAGTCAAAGGCAACTCGAGATATAGACGTTTTTAAATTAATTATGAATTATACTATTGATAATGCAGCATTTCGATACATTGAAAACGGAGCTCCAGTCTTGACAATGCAGATACACTTCGCGTTAGGTGGTTAGGTCAGTTCCGAAGCAATTCGTGCGAGAGCAAGTTTCAACTGGCACGAAGTAAAAAGAACGTCCAAGTGCCAGATATTGCTACGCAACTCGACTAATAACTCGATGATTGGAATGCAATAAATTACCAATTTTACAGTTTTATCTCATCACATGTTTCCCTCTCTAGTTGACATCTAAACTTTTATGCTCGTTTTCAAACCCTATACAGGATTGTGAGCCCTTCGTCGCCACATGCTTTTCGCTTCAGCCATGCGAATGAAGGACGTTCCGATTGACACTAGATAAGGTTATTGTCTAATTACTTGTTTGTGATCCAGGCGGCGCTGCGACGTTGCGCTTTTATTAAACAACAGCGAAACGCAAAATGCAGAGCATACTTTGACACTGACAATGCGACGTGACGAATTGTTGCTGACAACTTGAATCGACCAGTGCCGGTGTCTAACTCGAGGCGCGAAGTTCTTGTGCAGTTCTTTCACGATGGTAAGGAATACTAATTATGCGTCAACGAAACGCAATCAGGGCGACTAATCGTAGACTAACAGCTTACGCGTTCGTGTGATGCGAGGGCGGTGCGTCGTTTCGATAAAAGTACGTTTGGTGCGCACGGTACTCTGCAAGTACGCTGTAGCAGAATCTTGCAATCGCGCGATGTTTCGGTTACAGTGTAGCAGTCAAAATGCCGCCACACCCCCAAGGTCTTTGTAGCCGGGCACGCGTCGCATTGGAGTTTGCTGGGGGTGGTTGATATTTTTTACGGTCCATCCCCGGTAAAACGGTAGTCCAGTCCAGTTCCTGTTCGGCTGCGCGACCCGCTTGGAAAGGGTGTTTTTGTAGTTTCAAACAGTCAAAGTTTAAAACAATATTAAATCATGTCGTAAAGCCATACATTTTACAAAGAACGGAATTAAGAATGGAATTGCGGCATTGCAAAATTTTTGAGTAGATAAATTTGATGTATTTTGGTAGTTTCGGGAGTTTCATGTAGCATAAGGTGTGTACAGATTTAAAATTTTCTATCAAATTATTTATATGGGGAGTGCGGATTGCTGCACTGTATACTTCAGGTTATAAAAGTAATTTTCTAATGAAGGTGTGGTTTGCCCGTGGTTCAACGACGGCTTTGCCCATCGGAAAATTAACCTCGAGCTTCGTTCTTATGAATTAGAATACATAAGGCTTTTTGCAATTGCGCAATTTTGATAAAGACAGCGATGAAGAACACTACGTTTGGTACTTGTGTGTGTGAGCAGTTACGTCTGTGTTGTATTTCAAACGAGATTTACGCCAAAATTTCTCGGGAATGTTATGAATTGCGTTTTAGAGAAAACGTTTGCCTGTTGGGAGCGTTGTAAATATCATTCAAAGTGTATAATACACTGAAATCGCATATGAAATATTAACATTTAAAAACATACGAACCGTCAAAGTTGCTTCTTCTGGTTATTATTATCTTATCTAATTTATTATTATTAAGAAATGTAATTTTTTGCTTAGAAGCAATTAAAGATGTGGACGTTTGTAAACTAAATATGAATGTATAAAGTAAAAATTGGTATTAGAAAACTATTTTAGTTGTGTAAAACTTTACAAAGTCTCAAAGACTCAGAACTACAAATCCAATGCTATATCTAATACAGTTTATATACTTTGAAGTGTCGGGTAAATTTATATTAATTGCTCACAGTTTAACTGTTCAGAAAATATTTGTGCATATACTTGGTCGTTAGAAATAAATTGAAAAAGTTACAGAAGAAGAATTTGATCTGAATATTTTACAATTGCACGCATATATACAGCAAACGTAAATAATTGTGGGGTATTCTTACAGTTGCCCGTCAGAAGTGTTCTCGATGACCTCACAGTGTCTGACACATCGATGACCGAAAGCGCTGCCGAGGAGGGATCGCCGCCTGTGCCCCGAAGAAAGCCAAAGCTACCGCCCAAGCCAACTCCAGAACCCCGGCCACGGACGACCATTGAGGAGCCATTTTACTGCATGCGGCCAATTCCACGTATGGCCATTTAAAGCATTTAAAACATTAAACACATCGTTTTGTTCAAAGGTCGGCACAAATCGTACGAAAAGGAATTTAGAAAAAACTACAACACTCTGAAGCGTGACTATAAAGAATTTAAGAAAAACATTCCCCAAACGCTTTCCGGATATATGCCATCAATACCGGACATCGTCGAAGATCCGAAGAAGTTGCCGCCGGGCAGCACGCTTTCTTCGTTGTCCAAATGGTGCCCGGTCGAAAATCTCATCATCAAGCCGCTCGGCGAACTGGATTTGGAAGCATTTCGATTGCATCCCGGTCCAGTACGACTTTTACTAATATTCTAATTCTAATTATGCAATTAATGATTTGCGTTTTAGTTGCCCGACAAGCTTAAGGAGGTGGGAGCTAAAATAAGCGACGTTTCGCCGAGTTGCTCGTCCAACACACAAACGGGTTCAGCGGCGCAATCGCAGGCAACGGGTGCCATTCCCAAAAAACCAAAAAGGGACGACGCCAAGAAGGCGGGCATCAAAGCTAGAAAGAAGAAAGCGACGAAGAAATAAGCTTACCAAATTTTAAATAAAAAAAAACACGTTTCAAAACTACGCTGTAACGTTTATTTTGCAACCAGTTTCGATTGAATTTATATCATCCATTGCAAGATGCTTACAAAGGCAAAGTCGATAAACACACGTAGCACTTTCTTGGTGATGTTAATGACAAATATTTCTATCCGGTACAAAATGTACAAAATGGAATTATCGGAAAGGATGCACGAGAATGTGCAGAATTCGTCGCCAACGAGGCGATTACGACGGCGCGGCGCCCACGGATGCGCGCACAGAAGCCAGCAGAACGTTGATGTCTCGCAAATTAATCTTCGCCTGTTCGAAAATTTTCCCCTCGGGCATCACAGGTGATTCGTGCTTCAGTGCGTCCACGGCGTGGACAAGATACTTCTTCGACTCCTGCAATGTCAGAGTGAGATCGTTAGTTGTCGAGACTGGCTTGAAATGTTATTCGTCCGCGTCTTACCACGAGCGACTCGAACAAGTAATCAGGTCCCTCTTCGCCCGTCGCGCCCTTCCGTTGGCCCAATTCGGCAATCGCCGAGTGTATCTCGAAGCACAGCGAACCCCTGATGCGGTTCTCGGCGGGGGCCAAAATGTCCACCAGGCTCAGCAGCTCTTTGCACACTTTGATTTTGAGCAGGAGCTCGTCGTCGGAAACCTCGGATATGCCGCCGCGAAATTCCTGTCCAATCATTTCGCTCAGCGCCACCTTAACGTCGGTGATGTAGAAGTGATTGCCGGGCAAATGTTTCGACGCATTCGAGATGAACACTTTCGCTGCTTGCACGCTATTCTTCTGCATGTCCTGCATGCGCTTGCCGAGATCTTCGACGAGGTCGTTGACCTCTTCGTTCTGAATCGATTTGTGGCACTGCTGACACTCCCAGGCATTGTCGGGCCCATCCAGGGTCAGGAAGGACTTGGGCGCGGCTATGCCGCGGCAATCTCTGGAAGAAAAAACGAACAACAACATCAATCATCATCGGTTCCACGGTTTCCACCACGAATCGAAAGACGTACTTGTCCAAGCACTTAATGCAACTGAAATACGTCCCGAATTCGGTGACATCTTCGCACCGGGCGCAGTTACACCAGAAATATTTGCTTTCGTGAAGATGGTGGCGTCGGTTGGCGGTGCCCCAGAGCGGATCCGAATAACAGATGGTCAAAGGTTCGCCCTTGGAAACGCCCTTGCTGCCGACCGTGAGCAGGACTTCGCCAGCGGATGTGAACGTCTTGGAGCAATTCGCGCGACAATTGTGCTCGAACATTGACGCCGCGTGGTAGATGGCAACATTGGGCGGATTGGACAGCGGTACCTCGTGCCCGTTCACGTTGATGATGCCGCAAATCTTCAGGACGAGCTCGTCGTCGATGTCCAGCTTGAAGAATCGCCTTATGAACGTCGCCACCATGAGACGATCGTGCTCGTATTTGGGCGTCTTTTTGCGTTCGTCGCAGTGCGATTGCAGCGTCTCTATTTTCGACCACACCTCCGGCAGGAATTGCTTGTTGTACAAGATGCGCAGCGGCGTGATGCACTGATAACTTGGATTGAGAACGTTGAAGACGCTTATGGTCACCTGGCATCGAAACAGCAACGGTCTTGAACATTTCGAAACGTGTACGGACGCCGGTCCTACCTTATCGCCCCGATTCACGGTGTAGGAACACTCGGGTATGTGCGCCGGCGAATTCTGGCAAATGTCGCTGCACATCGGCCATCCGCACTTCAGGCACGGCTTCTGGTTCTCCGCCGTCAGCGCCTTGCCGCAGCCCAGGCACACCGGGATCGTCACCTGGGCGGGTCCCCAGATGAGCGGCGCCTCTTTGAGGACGACGTCGCCGGGCCTGAGATTCCTGGTCGCCACCAAACGCCGCCCCATCGCATCGTCCGCCGTCAGCTGCAACGCGACGCGTTCGCTCACGATTCGGCGGAGGCGCGCGACGCGCGCCAGCGCTTACCTGGTACGGCTTGCACGCCTTCTTGTGCGCCTTCCAGTCGGCCCTCTGGTGCGCCTTGCCGCAGTACGCCGCCGAGCGACATCCGGCGCACAGCGATTCGGCCGGCTGCCCGCACAGGTTGCACTCGCTCGCCGACATCGCGACCGTCGCAGCTTCCGCCAACGCAACGCCGCTGACGACTAGCAGGTCGCAATTGAGCGCGTTCGTCGCGGCCCCAGACGCGGACGCGCTCAGCGCTCGCCTATAAATACAAGTGCGTGTATTTGGAGCGTGCGCCAAAAGGGACGCATTCCATTCGAGCGCGCCATCGACGAGACGGATACCGTCGCGCCATTTTTCCGCGCCGCCGTCCGCCCGACCGAGGTAATCTATAGCTTTTCAAGTTCAAATTGAGACGAATCAGCTTAAAGTTGCTATTAAGCAAATTCGAATTGAGGCGAGCAACATCGAAGTTGGGATTAAACAACTTCCAAAAGAGATTTACAATATCAAGTTGAGACTAGACGATAACAAGTTGAGATCAAACAAAATTAAATGGATTATTAACTAAAGGAACGCCAGAACTAACAAGGAATCTGCGAAATGTATTTGCAAAACCTTTAATTCAGCAAACGGAAACCGAAATTTTTCTTAGTCACTCCAAAATGTCGTTTCAGATTTTAGCTGGGGAGGTAAGCAATAGTTTAACCCAAAGTCAATTTCGGCTTCGAACATTCGAAAATATGATAATCGTTGATCGATAATCGTTTTAAGGCGCTTTGTTAATGTGTGTGTTTTGTTGTTCATGTTATTGATAAAAATTTTACGTTCTCAACGTTCTCAACAAGTGTCAACTTGAAATTGTAAATCTCATTTTGAATTCGTAATATAAATGTTCCTTGTCTCAATTTGATTTTGTTTAATCTCATTGTCCACCCGATTCGTCTCAATTTGAACTTGTAAAGAAAAGTTTGGCGTTGGCCGACTTACGAAAATTGTTCGTCGCAACACTCTCTGGAACGTTGTATTTGTATTAAACGCGTTCTGTATAGTTTCGATGAACAAACGACGTGTTAGTATGTTTGCAGCAACCGAATCACATCATTCTCCGCGCCCGTTCGACTATTATGATGTCGAACGACATTGTTTATGCGCATATTGAAAGACGCGAGTGCTGCGGCGGCTGGATGTTGGCGGGCCGTGCGCGGCGATCAATCAACGCCGACTAATAATAAATCCGCGCTGGGAAAATATACACGCGCGAATTCGAGACTCGGACGAGATGGCGATTGTGTGTAAATCATCGTGATGACGATATCGACGTAGTTAAAACACCGTAAATGTGATTTACGCACGTTTTCGTTTAACATCGCGAGTGCGGTCGGAGTCGATTTGATTTTAGCCAGAGTTGCGATCGACGGCGCTGCACGATTGGGCGCGTTCGATCGCGCCTCGCCGGGATGCCACGCGCGGTCCGGAGAAGTCGCCGTTTCGTGGTTTGTCTTAAAATAAACATTGCATTGCATTATTATGGCCGCGGCTTCATTCACGTGATGCGCCTACACGTTTTCGGCGCTCGCAACGAGATGCGACACGCATTCTCCATCAGCAGTAGCGCGAATACACCCACGAACGACGCCCGCGGCTTGGTCGCCGTTGCGCAAGATACGCCTCAAATTCCACGATCGTTTCGGGCGGCGTCGATGTCGGCAAGCAAGCACGGGAAAAGCCACAAAGTGAGTGTTGCATCGCGCGAAATCGAAGCGTCTGGCGTGACGCGTCGAAGTTTGTCTGCTAATTGCTGGCGCGCGCGTCGCCGAATCTCTGTCGCGACGCGAAAACATCTCGTTTTGAGCTCGGCGGCGTTTTTGTTAACGACGCGCGCGGGCGTCGGGAAAAACGCAGTCGAACTTCGACGCGCAACGCGCCGAAAGCTGGAATTTCGATGCCGCGCGCGTCGGAGCGCCGAAATGCGCGCGAATCAGTTGCGCGCCGCGCTCCGTCCGCGCCCATCGTCGTCGGCCGCGATAATAGATCGAGCGCCGTGCTTCTTTGCAGAAGTCCAAGAAGCGTTCGGCGGCGCCTGCGGATCCGTCGGTCATGCCGGACACTCGCGACGAACTCTGCGAGGAGTTTTCGGACGGCGACACGTTCCGCGTGCGGACCTCCAAGGCGATGGGAAGGTACTCGCGACTGTAGCGTTCTGTTTGTCTGTTCGTATGTGTGTGTGTGTGTTTTTTTTTTATGTTGCGCAACAATGTCGGCGACACGTCGAAACGTGTTGCGCACAACCAGGTAACACGTGACATACCGCTGTTCGGAATGTGGTGCGCGAAATCGTAATTGCTGCGGCGCGCGCGGATCGTAAATTCGTGCATCATAAAGCCAACATCCTGCCGACCGACGAGCGTCGATGTATTTGTAACAATCCGTTACGATCGGCGGCGCGCGTCGCGCGTTTGGACGCGCGCCAGTCGGCGAGTCGCGTTTCGTTTCGAACAAACGTAACAACTCTTTTCGCGCGCAGGCCGGCCCGAGACGAAACGCAGAACCCGACGCCGGTGGTTAATTATCGACACCGCGATTCGGCGGCTTTTTAAATATTTGCTTGCGCGGCGTGTCAAACGTTGGAAGAGCGCGCGCGCGCCGCCGGTGTTTCTAACGCGTCTCGTTTTAGGTACATGGTCGCCGCCAAGGACCTCGACCCAGGCGACGTTATTTTGAGCGAGAAACCGTTAGTCGTCGGGCCCTGCACGGACTGTCGTGTCCAATGCATCGCCTGCTATCATCCGCTATCCGAAGACGAACCCTACGAAAAGTAAGATGCGCACAACGCGTTCAGCTTTAATTGTTTTCGAATTTTTAAGTTGTGAGGTCGCCAATTGCGCCAATCAAATCTTTACCCAGAATTGCTATAAGCTCATTAAACTTCTTTTTGTCAGAAGTTAGTTTAATACCTTCAAATCTTTTTGTTAAAGTGCCTAGAAGTATTTTCTGTTCTCGTGTCGATTTACAGCGCTTAACACCTTCACTGAATTTCTCAAGATTTTAGTTCGTATATATAATTGTACATAAGAACAATTTATTGCTGGCGAATCTAGAGCTTCTGAATTAACGAGATCTAAGATTGTAACGTCTGGCGATCTGCCAGTAGCCAGAAGCCGAAACTCTCGGCACGCGGATTGCGCCCAATCGAAAACAAAATCGCGTTCAGTGGCGATAAAGATCCGGTGCGACCGACTGCGACGTTCGCTCAGTTCCTGTCGTCCGCTTTCAGATGCACATCGTGCCAGTGGCCGCTGTGCTCCCGACAGTGCAAGTCCCTATGGACGCACTACGGGCACACGAAGCGCGAATGCGACATCTTGAAGGCGTGCAAATCGTCGGACTTCCTGGATTACTCGGACTTCGACGACCTCCGCCTGAACTTCTTCTGCATCGTGCCGCTGCGATGTTTGCTGCTGAAAGAGAGCGATCCGCGCGGATACGAACGATTGCTGGCGATGGAGAATCACGACGATATACGACGACGCGTTCCGGACGTGTGGAGCGCGAACCAGACGATCGTGGACCGGATGGCGAAAGACTGGAAGCTGGCGTACGCGGAAGCGCAGCTTCACAGCGTGTGCGGCGTCTTGGAAGTGAACGCGTTCGAGATCGGCCAGCAGGGCGTCAACATTCGCGGACTGTATCCGTCGGCGTTCCTGATGTCGCACAACTGCGTGCCGAACACGTCGCACTGCGATGAGGAGATCGACTATAAGCTCACCGTGCGCGCCTCGACTGCGATAGAAACCGATCGGGCGATAACGCTGAGTTACGCACACACTTTGCAGGTAGGAACAGTGACACTGGGGAACTTGAATATTTCTGGCGAACTTCAAAATATCTAACGAGGGGCGACAGCTGCTCGGTGCCGACTTGGTACACTCCCCAACTGTTAAAAATGTGCCAGTATTTTTATGCCATCCGAAAGCTAATTTTTTGCTTGTTTTTTCCGCGTTTGTTTCATTCCAATCGATCAATTATTGGCCGAGTTATAAGCATAAATCAAAATTTGTTTATACCTAATTAAAATTCAGTCGCTGCTACGCGTATGCCGACAAAGGAATCGTAACGCTACGCGTAGCGTTGTAT
>JAODGE020013235.1:0-23235 GCA_027574965.2 Ecitophya simulans | reverse complement strand
GGCATCATCGTCCATTGTGACGGGCTATATGAGAAAAATAAAATAAAAGTAACAGGAGACCGGGACGGAGAGGTGGAAGTATGTGTGTGTGCGTGTGTGGGTGGGTAGGCGTGTTTGCGCTTGTGTGTGGGATATATATATATATATATATATATCAACACGATGAACCTATAAGATAAAGGACAGAATGAAGAAAACCTCCTGGAAAGCGATGTGTTATTAATGCACCTTTCCTTTAGCGTAGGGGGTTTTCCCCTTTTGCTTGGCTTGATGGCCTTTGCTTAATCTTATTTTTAACGATTTTGCTGGTGTGAAGGTTATTTTACTGCAGAAAGGGTTGCTACGCTTATTAGTCCTCCTTTATGTGCTTCCTTATATATTTTTTTGCGTGTGTCGATCTCGTTGACGGTAGGAAGAGTGAAACTCCCCCTGCCCAGCCCTTGCTCTTACTGTTCCCACTCGTAAGCTGCTATATTGCTGGTGCTGCGGTACGCGAGTGTGGTGGCTGTGAGGACAGCGACTATTGCTAGTAGCAAACTACTGACGCGTATATATATATATATATATATTACCGTGTGAGTGTGAGTGTGTGTGTGTGTGTGTGTGTGTGAATAAGCAATTCACACTGAAGTGTTGTCAATCTGTCACTACTATGCACTTTAGCCAACAAATAAAACACTGTGCACACACACAGTAGGCGGTGCTCACTTCTTCTCACTCCTGTTCTCGCTTTCTTTTTTCGTTTGTGTGTGTATGTGTAGAACACGGTGTCGTGCAGCCTTACTAAAACCACGTGTTGTGTGCCTCTCTAGCAACCACACTACTGACAGTGGCTCTCTCACCTTTTTTTCTTCTTTGGATCGTTCGCTGATAACTCTAAGTATTACTCTTCTCGCACACCAGGGCTCTCGTGTTCTTGCAATATATAAACTTACGACGGAAGCACAACTTTTCAAGTGACGGCAGTAATGAAATATGATAGGAAGAGGAAAACAAATAATAAAAAAGAAAGAACGATGAGAGTCTGAGCAGCCGAGTAGAGGTAGCCAGCAGGGGAAGTCACTGCCACACTTCAAAGCCCTTCTCCCTCTCTGGTTGGATAGCTCCCTTGAATTTGCGAGTGTGGGGGTGCAGATAGCCTATCGTAAAGGAGAAGAATAACACAGACAATTAGTGATTCTTTTTTTTTAAGCAGTACAAATATATCAATGACTGCCGTGCCGATACACAGAGATGTGTACGTACTGCGTGCTTGTACCCTGCTCTCTCCCCCCCTCTGTGTCCTTACTGTGGTAACGCTCTGAGTAAGAGAGACAAAGAACAAAAAAATACAACTATGACAGCCAACAACAACAGTAACAGCAACAACCTACTGAGCTTAAAGATGTCAAGTAAGAAGTAAGAGATGGAAAAAAAAAAGATATATATTAAAGCCACAGCAGTCACCTATACAAAGAGAATGTGTGTGAGGGAGAAAAATTGGGTGTCTTGTCCTGACGAGAGCCATTTTTTCTTTTTTTTTAAGCCAATAAAACAGAATTAAATATGTTGTGTGTAGGCTTACCTCATGTGAGACCGTTAGAGGGTCAAGACTTCCGTGGGAAGTGAGCCATGTTTACCGCGTGATAAAGCTTAGCCCTACCCTCGCAACACACAGCCCTAATCTCCACCGCGCGCTCTCCCTTCTGCTGAGCGCATCCATAACAAGACGAGCAACACGAGCACGCTTCTTGTATTAAAGTACAGTTGTTTTCTCTCTCCTGGTGTTGTTGTCTTACCTCCACCTCATTTTTCTTTTCTTCAACCTAACAGCCCGCAGTGTCGCGGCCTACGCACAGTTAGGCAACGTTTCCGCGTGGTCGTGAGGAAGGTGGTCGAGATCCCACCGCGAAGGAGTCGGGCAGAAGCACTGCCGCCCCAGCACCACCGCCGGACCACCCTAACATGCCTGAGTCACACACCATCCCGCTAGATGGGAATCCCTTCACGTTAGTCTTCTTCACCTCTTCGCCCTGGATGACGGCTCCGACGCAGGCCACGACGATGTGAGCACCCTCCTTCACATTGCTGGTGGTGGTGACGACGTCAAGTGGAGCGCCGGCGCCGATGTCCACCTTCAGACGCCTCAGCTTCGTGTTGGGGGCTTCCTCGCATGCGATCACTTTGCCAACCTTAAAAAATCGGTACTCGTCATCCTCGTCGTCGGAGGCAGCGCGGGCCGCTTCAGGGCGGGGTTCCTCGCAGGCCGCACAGGTGGCATCCGTCTCTTCGTTCTCGTACTCACAGGAGGTGCACACCCAAGACATGAGGCTTTTGTGCGGGGATGTAGAGGAGGGAGAGGTAGAGGTAGAAGGGGGGGGATCCGCTGTTTATGTGTAATGTTATGGAGCTACGAGAAAAAAAAGAAGGTCCCTCTTCTTTTTTTATGTTCTTTTTTTTAGTGTGTTGCTGTTGTGTACAATTAGGAGAATGAGGAGGAAAGTAGAGCGGTGCATCGAAAGGTATTTGCATAGTGATCTCTCGCCTAAGTTTGCTGGCAGCCTTTGGATGCAGACGGAGAGAAGTTCTAAATATGTCTGTGTGTGTGTGGATCTGAGAAGTGGGGCAGTGCTTTCATTTCACGCCAGGAATGGTATCGAAGGTGGTGCTCACAAGTAACCCTCATTGAAGCCCACAGAAATCTCTTGCTGTCCAATTTCCCGCCGCTCGTAGAGGGCCCTGAGGGCTGGGTTCTCCCTGCGCTCCCTTCCCAGTGTCGTGAGGCGGCCGTGCCCGGGTAGGACCACCGTATTGTCAGGGAAATCCTCGAGTGTGAGCAAACTCTCTGTCAACTTCTCCCCGGTCGCCCAGGGCAGGTCCACGCGGCCGATCTTATTGTAGTACAGCACATCACCTGTGAAGAGCAGTCGTTCGCGCGGTAGACTGAGCATCATGTGGCCAGGTGAGTGCCCGGGAGTGAAGACGTAGTGAAGGAGACTGTGCGGCCCCATCTCGTAAAAAGAGGTTGCCCTGTTTGTGGCGCTGGAGAGTAGTATATCGTTGTGGCGAACAAGTTGTGGGGGTGCCGCCTCCCCAGTCTCACCTTTGTGTTGCTGCCGCAGCAGCCGCTCCCTCTTATGGAGTTGATGTTGGTATGTATAGTACGTGTAGGGACTGTTCTGAAGCAGCGGCAGCGGGGTGGTCATCTCCTCGCGTCGCTGGTAGCGCTCGCAGGCCCGGGGGAAGGCATCCACCCACACCTGCTCCGCCGGGCACCACATCACCCCGAGCCGAATACCGGCGTGCTGCTCGAATATGGCCAGAAAGGCGTTCAGGTTGATGACATTGTCAATGTGGCAGTGTGTTAGGAATATGTGAGTGGGAGTGAGCCCAGAGGATGCGACGAAAGCGGCCCAGTCATCTGGCCAGTCATCGCAGGCATCTACAAACACACAGCGCTTATTAGATCTGTTAATGAGTAAGAATTGATTGTTGGAAAACCCGTTGCAGAAGTTCCGCCCCGCCACCATCACGTGCGGCGTCTCATGCAGCACATTGATAGGACGCGTCTCAAGTCGTGATATGCGTGGAACACCCATGCGCGCAGCACCAGTGGAGCCGAACTTCCCAACTATCTCGTCTCGGTTGCGCTGGTTCGTCATCGAGGTCAAGTTGGGCTGAAACACGCAGCGTAGCACTCTGCTTCTACGCAGAAGCCCCGCAGCGGGAAGTGCAAGAGATAGCTGTAAGTTCTGCATCTCAGCTCCACATAGAAGGACAGATACACACGCGTATGCCTGCCTCGCCCTCTGTGTACGTGTATGTGTATGTGTGTGTAAAAGAAGAGGAGAAGGGTAAAAGTCAAGCACCAGTAGAGAGAAATATCAGTGAAAGCGCTGGTCAGTGCCGAGCTAGTCACGAGTAGCAAGATACGCAGTTGTCACACAGGCACACATTGAGGTAGCCTACGTGATATCGGCGAGTGTGCGTGGCGGTAAAATGAATCGTTGTTGCTGTTTTAATTTTGATTGCTGCTTCATTTATCTTTCTTTTCGTTAGTACAGATGAACTTCAGTTATCACGTGAGGGGTGTTCTACAGATGCGAGCTCCTCATCCATTGTTCTTCTGAATTAGTATTTGTGGGAAAATTGCGCATGTAGCGACGTGCGTGCGATTCATTGCTCAACTCCTACGTACATCTTGTGATAGAATGAAGTGGGAGGGAGAGAGAAAAGGAGTCAGGTAAGCTGTATGTCATACAGAAAAAGAGAAGAGAGGAAAGAAAAGGGGGAGTGAGTGTAAAGAGTAGCAGTGAATATATGGTGTCAGGTACGTGTACGCATTGACAGTATAGATATTACCCTGCTAACTATCAACTCTATTGGGAAAATAGCACATTACTCCTCCTTGCTGACGTGGATGTAAAAGATTTTTTTTTAAAGGGGGGAAGCAAGGTAAGAATGTCAGCCAGAAATATCACGACAGTTACGCATTCGTGCAAAGGAAAAAAAAGAAAGAGCACACATACATACACACACATACATGCGTACCTACTAATAATAAAATAAACAACTTCTACCAACAACTCTCATTACATCTAGTCGAATCGTCGCTACCACAGTGATGAATGGAGAGGTAAACATGCTTACGTTTAGAGGAGTGCATGTGTGTCTTTTTTTATCTTCACAATTCAGCGCCTCGAGCAGTCATTTTAATTTAATTGGGATACATCCAATCCATAAAAAAGAATTAAACAAAGGACAAAAAATAAGCCAAAACAAGAGAAAACAAGATGGTGCGCTGGAAAAAAATAAAACCAGTAGCAAGGTCGGCACTCGATCCCACACATACATACACACACATACACACACATATATATGTATGTATATATGTGTGTACACGCTCTCTGCGAGCTTGGACACGAATTGCCAAACATGCAACGGGAGGAGGGGAACGGCATGGAATAAAGTAAACGAGCGTCATAAGGTGTGTGTGTGTGTGTGTGTGTGTGTATCAAAGGAACCACAAAAGCAACTGCTACAAAAAACAAAATGAAGGAGGAAATATAGTCTAGCTGAAGTACATTAGATTCCTATCGTTCTTTTCTTTTCCGCACTTACTCAACAGAGCACAACTAGTAAGAAGAGTGAACAGAGAGAAAAGAAAGAGGAATTATAATATTTCTGTCCGTGTGTGCAACCGATTTGAGCTGCCCAAATGCTTACGCACACAAGATGTTATGTCAACTGAGGCCACTGATTGATTCGATTAGGGAAAAGGTAGAATTGCAATCAGCATGCTAAAAAAAGCTTAAATTTGCAAAACCAGAAGGGTCAGCGGTAATTCCCTTTGCAGAAAAGAGAAAGGATGAAACAGCTGGATTGACATAACACAACCTCATCCCCCACACGCACATACAATGAGAAAGCAATTACATGTATCACACACGTGGTAGGAGAGATATTCATAATGACAAAGAGTTAACAAATAGAATCAGCGCGGAACGATAGCAAAGTTAGATAAGCTAGACGTTGGCGCGCTACCCCTCATAATACATAGTTATTGTGTGTATCAAATACGTATTGCGATGAAAAATAAGTGAAAATAATTGTGAGGAAAAATGGAGGGACACAATACAGCCCACAAGCACAGTGCATTATGAGTCCTTCAGTGTGAAATCTCTCCACTTTGAATATTCATATATATATATATATATATATATATATGAATACGTAAGACGGAGGCAACTAAAAAGATGTGGGATAAAACTAGAAAAAAGGAAGCAAAAGAATTGCAGAAGCAATCACATATATTACTCAGTGAAGGAGAGGAGTTCATCCCTGAAGATGCTAAATAAAAGCTGTATGCAATTACCTTTGGTTTGTTTTGTTTTCATCTCAGTTCCTATATTGGCAGTATATGGTACACCCACCCAGCTTCACGTACATAGTCAGCGCTGCACACATACAACGAAAAAAGGGGGAAAAACACCCTCGGATCACTTGTGGTGGCACTGAACAGCACAAATGTGCTGCTTCTGTTGGTCTTTTTGAAGATTAATTTACAGGTGCTCTCGTATTTACAGTTTTTTTTTTACTATTATCAACAACAAAAACTGGATGCGTGTGTGTGTGCGTACGCGGCTGCGATTGTGGTGTACTGCATCGCAATCGGTAGTGATTTCTCAGAAAAAATGAGGTGGAGGTGAAGGAGAGAGGGGAGCGGAGGGGAGGGGGTAGTGCAAAAATAAAAAGAGAGCAGGGGTTGGAGAGAGCACTGTTGAGGCGAGCAGTATTAAGACAGATTCTTACGTAAGCCCCATTCTCTCTCCGCCCAATCACGTGGCATGGTACCGTTTTCATAAATTTTCTCACCTTCTTTCCCATAAAACCATTCGATGCGTTGGTGAAGCGGTAACCCCTCTCATATTTGTACCATCTCCTCTTACTCCATCATAGAGTAATAAAACGAACTGACTGTATATACGCGTGCGTACGTGAAAAAGAACAGCTAAAAAAAGGTTAGTTCGGTTGGGTATGCTTGGTTGCTTGTGCACTCCAAAAAAGGAGATACTATATACAATATATATATATATATATATATGTACTGTTGTCACGCTTGCACGGAGGCACTCATGGGTCCTTGTCATCGAGAAGTATCTTCTTCCAGTTGTCCTTGAACTTGTACGTGGGACCGTTGTTAGCCACATTCTTGTTCATCACGTCAATAGTGGCCAACGGATTGGCGATTGACCAGAAGTCAAAGGCAATGATGTTTGGCACAGCGTTCCAGTACGAAGAACAGTTGACTGCGGAGAGGCGTATCGAAGATGGTGTGTTCGCTACGCTAGACTGCACTGACGATGCCACGCCATTGGTGATCATGTGGTTTATGGTGCTCAGCTTGCGACGCACGAAGGGCGGATTCTGCTTATACACCAAGTTGTAGTCGTAGCTGCTCTTGTTCCACGGGCCAGGCAGCTCGCTGCAATTGGTGATATCCATCCTAAACTTCTCGCGCTCGGCCTCCCACTCGGCCTCCTCGTCCGAGGAGGAGGAGGAGGCAGAGGACGAAGACAAGGAGGAGCCCCACATGGAAGAGCCGTCGATGCTGACGCTTTTGGTGCGGATGCTGATGCTGCTGCTGTTGCTAGTGCTGTTGCTGGTGCTGTTGGATGTACTATTGCGCTCCGGGAAGTGGTCACCCGTGTAGCACCACCCCCTTTCAATCTCGCAGCGCCACTCTGTAACTTTGGAGGTGTCGTAATAATTCTCGTACTGATAATTGTAAGCGTAGTGCATCCACGATGCAGTTCCGTCAATTGCCTCTGTGGCTGACTGTTTCATATCATTGAATACGAGGAGCCGCTGATTGGACTTAATAAGCTCGTTGAGAGTGGGCCAGACAAAGTTGTCGTTGACGCTAGGTGCGGGCTGTGGGTCATCCCAGACGTACTTGATCAGTCCAACATCTTCGAAGACTGCCTGGAGGTCGGTGTTGTTGACATACTGCTCCACAATGATCATGATCACCTGCTCCTTGTAGGTGTCCAAGAACTTCAATACGGACTCCGCCATGCTGCGGAAAAGACGCCGCCCAGCCACGCAAATGGTGTGGCACATAAAGACGGCAAGCTCGTCATTCTCTGTCACGTTGATCTTATCATACCATACATCAATCATAAAGCCGCGAATGCCAGCCTGCAGCTGACGCTCAACTCTGTAGTAATGATCCGGTGCTACAAAGTCGTCCTCCAGAGAGCTGTGGGCGTTGTGCGCCGTAGCCCAGATGTACTCATTCACGCGCAACTTGCAGTACTTCTCATCTCCGTTACACTTCTTCGTTGGGTCAATCACGTTCACAATCGCCGAGTCTAGAGAGATAAGCGGAGTCTCTTGGTTCTTCAAGACCTTGAAAGTACCCACATCTACTACTGTGATCACCACAAGAAACAACACCACGATAAGCGCGAAGAAGGCGATTACCACGCGTCGAACATTCAGGAAATCCTTGAACAGCCAGGCCAGCTTCGGGAATCGTGTCTCTAATGGGCTCAGCCATCCCACATAGTGCCGCTTCTGAAACTCCATCTTTGTGAACTTGATGAAGTAGCACAAGGTGAACAGCGTCACGCTGACAGTGATGGTGTTGAGGAAATTGATAGTCCCGTATATCGCCAGCTCCAGCTGGTGGCCCGAGTACATGGCCTGGCAGTTCATCAGATAAGGGCGATTGTAGTCAGATGCCGCTCTAATATACCGACCAATCGAAGCGCACTTGCCGAATTGGACGTAGCCGATGACAGCCTGAACCACTGACACCACTAGGCAACCCACAATGATGCATAAGGCAAAAATCTCAAGGAGAAACCGTATAAGCATTTGCCGGAAGAGTCCAGAGATGAGCAAGACAAGCAACTGTGCGCAGCCCATGTAGGCCAGCGCGCGTATGAACTTCGACCGCGGGACGGTCTGCTGCACCTCATTGTACAGTACAAAGAGAATGGAATCAAAGAACATAAGCATACTTGCGGAGAGGCACACCACCTTGGAGTTGAGCAGGTGGCGCATCACTGGGGTGCGCCCGGAGAGCAACTTCAGTGCGAAGAGGTGGTCCTTCTCCTCCTCCTTGGAGGTTTTAAGGAGGATGCTGTGGTGAATCTTGTAGGAGTAGCGCAGTCTGAACCAGCGCCCGGTACGCGCCTCATACCACAGCTTTCGTGGACGTCGTAAGGCGTAGGCAGTGAGCGCGGTAAACACGAACGTCGGCACGCTGAGCCCGAACAGAATGAACATGATCACGAGAAGAGTCATGTTGTTGTTTCGCACCCCTTTTTGGAGAACTTGCAGCGACTGCCCTACTATGTCGCGCAGAATTTGACAGTTCAGGAGACCCTTGAACGTGTTGATCACATTGAGAAGTACTCGGAGGAATGGAACAATCTCCATCTTGAAAGTGTCGTTCACTTCGTTTCTGCGGGTGTCGAGGATTCTCTGGATAGCATCCAAGTTAGCTTGAATGAACGCTGTATCATTTACGAGCTCGTCGAGTGTTTGGGGGACAAGATCCATGAAAAGGCCAAGCAGTTGATTGAACTCCTCCTTGCCTTCCTCGTCAAGGGAGTCACTGATGCTCGTGAGCACCTCCTTGACAAGATTTGTTACCGCGGTCACGTTCACCCCCTCCAGGTCACAGAAGGAGAACACCTGCGCCACCACGCTGTCATCCTTGATCCCAATCTCCGTCGGCACATCCTGCGGGCGGTCCTCCAGAATAACGGCGCTGTCGTAGAGCATCGTGAGCAGCCGTGTCTCCGTCCACACCACGCCACACGCACACGCGTACACACCAATGCACGCAGCGAAGCACCACGCCACTGCAGAAGCAGTCTTGTAGTATCGCGTGACGATGGAGGCAATCGACATGGCAGAGGCGAAGAGCCCAATTTGCAGTGTCGCAAGCAGTAGGATAGGGAGGAGGCGGAAGGCACCTTGTACCAGGTCTTCTCCGAACTGTGTCCAGTGCTCTGCCTTATTAATAATATTGGAGATATCATCCACAACACCGAAGCCCTCATCGGAGATATTCACCGAGGGGATGAGCACGGGTAGCTCTTTGATAAGCCACCGCACGTCGTTCATTGCGCTGGAGTAGCTATTCATGGTGGAGACGAGACTCCCAGAGAGGTCCGTCGCGAAGCGGTTGATACCGTCGGTGACGTTCAGCTGTATGCCGTACGCAACGAAGAGCAGCGCTATATTGGACAAGCAGAAGAACAGCGTCCCGAGAATGAACACATTCCGTGCTTTCCTATGTACCCCACGATTCTCCGTGCCTTGCCTCCGATTGCGTACCCGCATGTAGACCGCCTTCACAATAGCCACTATAACGATCAAGAGAAGAATAAGGATGCCGGTGGCCAACCACGGGAATAGGTACAGCGTGATCAGTTCTTGCAGCTTCTTTACTCCAAGATACTGCTGCTCAGAGACCGCCTTTTCCCTTTTCAAGAAGATATCCTTCTTTTGCAGCCAGTAGGCCAGCACGAGAACCACCACCACAATGATCGCAATGATCAAGAAGAGTGCGAGGGCGAAGAGACCAATAATGAGCGCGCGGTGCGTTCGCTCATCTTGCACCTGCACATGCACGCGCATGCGCCGCTTGATCTTCGAGCAGACGAAGTAGTAATCACCCGGGGCGGTGAAGGTCGTCCTGAAGGTCATGCAGCTCCCCTGGAACATGGGGGAGATAAGACCCTTGTTCAGCAGGGAGTCTGCCTCCTCTTCCTCCGCGTCGATGCTGTGTCTGCCCCCAGGGAGCACCTTATTGTAGGTGTGATCCGTCTCGTAAATGTGATGACCCTGGTCGAACCAGCTGAAGTGGACCTGGTCGTTGATGCGAAGGTTCAGGAAGCTATTATCAAAACAGCAGCCCCCTCGTGAGTCGCGGGTCTGGCGCACATAGTACAGCATCCCTTTCCTGTTGGACTTCACCGGCAGCTCCTCGCGCTGCGTGGCATCGAGTATATCGAGGCTGAGTGGAAGCGGTGAGCTGGTGGTCTGCGTGCTGAGTGCGTTGACATCGGTGGTGGGGCCGGCGTCGAGAGACTTAGAGGCGGTGTGGAGAGTGCCTGTGGGCAGCACCGGCGTGAGCAGCATCTGCTTCGCGTAGTCGCGGATTATGCGTGCGGAGGTATTGCCGGGGTAATGGCTTACCATTTCGGAGATGTTACTCAGTGTCCGACCTGCATTGTCGCAGGCATCACGCTGCTGGTTATACTCGTTCCCGCTGTCATTCGCTGAGCTCGTCTTGGCGTTATCGAGCATGAGAAGATTTGGCGATGTACTCCGGACTGGTGCGGATGAAGCGGCGTTGTTTTTGTCATTGTTATTGCCTGCAGGTGGGTGGGGCCCATGCATGTCGGGTGTGGTTTTCCCGTATGGGTAACTCTGACTGTCGCTCTGATCCGGAGCAAAATCCCCTTGGAAGTCAAAGTCAGGCGTGTGGTCCTCCGTGATGATGCCGTAGGAGTCTTGAGGGCATGTCAATGGTGATGAACTCCGCTCACGTGTTCCAGTCACTGAATGGGGTGATGCACAACTGATGGAAAGTAATACAGCCCCAAATTTATCACTTGCCTGGTGAAGCATATAACTATATTTCCGGAGGGGAGAAAGGAGAGGATAGGGGGGAACCTCTCTCTTTCTCTCACTTTCTCTCTTTAATTGTATTCGCCTGCTGTTAAGCAGAGGAGAAGGCACACCGCTACTGCGTAGCGGTGGTAAAGGCGTAGTGAAACAGATTTAAAAAATCAACCTCTACTTTTAACCTGTGCACACACACACACACACACACACATACACACACAACACAAACACACAGTCTCCCGTTAGCTTCTGTGCTCTGTGTTGGGAGAAGGGAATATATGTACGGTGGTAAGATAATAATAACAACAGTAATAATAAAGGGAGTGTCACCTAAAATTCTTCACAAAAATAATACTAATAAGCTGGGACGAAAAGGTTGTAGTCACTGTGGACGTGCGGCTGCGAATGTGTCGTGATGTCGTAGCGTCGTGGAGTTGAATGTCTGTTGGCTTTTTTTTTACGTATCTGTATGAATAGTACGAGTCACCTTGTTTCCTTTTTGTTAAAAAAAATGTTGTATTCCCCACTGGCACGCTCTGACTGTACACCGAATGCAATACAGGCACAGTGTAAAAAAAATAATCTAAAAAACACACACACAGCACACCAGAAAATAAATCAACTAAATCAGATCCTATCAATCGGAAAAAAATTATAACTAGAGAGTAATTTCAGACAGACACGCAACGCGCGAGTTAATATTTCACAAAGAGATGGAGAGAAAGCAAAGAATCAACAACAACAACAAAAAGGTACCTTTCAATCGTCTCTCTCGACCTAATATATATATATATATATATATATAAATGAGAAACGAGAGGGCTCAATAACAACAACAAAACAAAAACAAATACGCGGCTGTTATTCTTTTTCCCTTTTTCTCTTATGCTTTAATAGGCTTCCTAATACTACAAAGGGGCACACACACACACACACAGGAAAAGGGCACACCCTACGCTGCTATAATTTCTGTGTAGTGTCATAAAGCCGCAGTTATGTGAGAACAGGAGCATGGGTGATGCCGAGTGATGGAAAGAGGGAGATGGAAGGATAAACAGGAAAATGGAGTAAACAACGAAGCAGCACGCCACAGCACCGGAAAGGGGATGAAGAGGTGTGGGGGACAATAAAGGAACACCATTATTGCGGTCCGGCACTTGTCCCCGCACAAGTGTTCTGCCACTTTTATTTTTATTATTATGTAGATTGCGTTTTTTATTACTACAAGTTTTTTTAAGAAATAGAGACTCGTTTAGTTTTACTATTAATCTGATATGTCTTCGAGTGACTTTGTATCACATAAGCACATACGTAGAGAATATGGATACGCTGTACAGCCATAGAAGGTAAGAAAATACATGAGCAGCGCCACCTCACTTTTGGCCACCAAGGTTGACAACAAAAGCAAAAAATCCACATATAAAAAATATATATACAAGAATAAATGTTGTAAGAAGCCGCTCCTATATTAACTCTACCTCTCACTGGCGCAGAGGCGGAGCGGAAGTACCGACAGCGTGGGTGTACAAGGTGCCGCGCTCCGTCGCATGAGCTCAATAAAGTGGACACCAATAGCTCACTTCAATTGATAAACCTGATAAGTGCATTTGTGTGTGTGTCTGCAGTGCATAGAAGAACACAACAACGAGGTGGTAACGTAATGGGGACAGTGGAACAGTATTCGCTAGCATAAGTCGCCCTGTGCATTCATTTCGGATTGGGTATCAGGGATCACAAGCTCACGCCGAGGAGATGTGTAGATACATACACTGGAATGCACATAGTGATAACAGCAGGGTATATTTTCAATAATAATTTAAAAAACACCACCGCTATGCATTCGATGTGTTGAAGTGATTCGCTATAAGCGGCGCTCCACGAAGGATTGACCGCAACGATGCCCCACAGGCGACCACACTAAACGCAAGAAGACCAACTTTGATGCACACCGGTAACTCATCAATACGGCCGCCAGCGCGGGCACCGGTGTACCCGAAGAAGTTCGCCGCCAAGCAGGCCATCACGCAGGAGGCCCCGAACCCATATCCCACCACCACTTGCGGGACAGTGTGGTGCCCACAGACGACGCGCAGAGCGGAGGCATAGAGCCCGTAACCCATCACGCAGGCCTGCGCCACCAGCAGTCCGGTTGGAGGGCTCCCCCCTGTGGTGGGTCGGCTGCCGTCGCTACTACTACTACCTCCATACGCGTACAGCCGCCACAGCCCCGCACAGGCGGACACGGAGAGGAAGGCGAGCGTGGTGGCGTGATTGCTAGGCATCCCCGGACTCAGCTTGGGGGCACCCGCGGGACGGGCTTGGTTGATTACCCGCTTCAGCACTTTACTGGCTGCCGCAGTGGCGCAACATGCTGTGGTGAACACAGGAACCGCGACGGTGTCGCAGTGCCAGTCGAGACAGTAGAGGTTGCAGCCAACCACTGCGAGGGATACTGCGACGCTACACGTTTTGTCGACAATCTCGTTGGTCTTCCGGAATAATCGATTCATATTCGCTGTCTATTTCTTCTCTTTTGTTTTTAATGATTATTGTTCTCCAAATTAATAAAAAAAGAGGAATACACTGTGTTTATGAATGATTAGATATTCGTGTAAATGTGAGTGTGCGTAAATCTGTTTACGACAAAAATATCTAAAAAAACTAGAAAGAACCAATTGGGGGGGGGGGGAAGGGACCTTTATGCGTTGTACGGGTAGACTCTCAGCGCAACGTGACAAGAGGCCTACAATGGTGAAACAATAATAATAATAATAAGACAAGAAGGAGATCGTGAGGGAGAGAAATCTAGCATCATATCATTGTGTTGTTAGATGTGAGGTGCATAGAGGATTTCGATCCAGTCATGTTTAGCGCACACAATGTATTAATTTGCCACCGTGTCAAAATTTCACGGGCACATCGGCATCGATCGAAAGAGAGTGTGTGAAAGAGAGACAAGGAGGAAGGGAGGGGGGAGAGGAGAGATAACAATAACGGGTGATTGTCAAAGCGTACAAAAAAAACAATTTTCCCTGCCGATGGAAAGAGCACATGACAGGAGAAGGAGATAGATAGGGTTAGGGTGCCTTTCCAGTGAACTTTGACGACAGTAGATTGTCAAGTCACCATGTGATCCACCACTCCACATATGTCCTCCACCCTCTCCCTATTTTCGTATTTTTTTTTCTGTTCCCACCCACTGATTGTCTGACACCCACCTCCATGTATTGGCAGCATCCATTATTCCGCCTCCGGCTAATGACCTGTGAAGTGAATATGAATTGCTGCGCGCGGTGCGAGCCCAATTGAAGAAGCAATGATGAAAGGATAGGAAAAAAACACACAATAATAACAATATACGCACTTTCATTCAACACTGACTTACGGTGAAGAAGGGGGAAAAGGTAATAAAGGAGACCTATACAACGACAGAACAAACATGGAGCAGTAACAGTAGGGAGAGAGAGAGCATTCAATATGATGGCCAAAAGAAGTAATCGCCTACACATCACACAAACCTCTTTTTACCCTTTTCACGATAATTTTTTATTGTCATCATCCGTTTTTTGTTTTTTTTCTCTCTCTTTTCCTCCTTCTTCAGTGCCTTTTACTGATCTCTGCATTTCTTCTCCCGTCTTCTCACTCAGATACCATTTTTTTTTCTGATACGCACACACACCCTTCCTCTCTTCACTGATGCGACAGAAAACAAACACACACACACACACACACACACACAAGCACATTAAATCGTACACATTGTTAGTAGTTTCTGTACTTGTAGCGTATCATCGGCACATCCACGTCATCTTCCTCACCAATCATGCCGGTTGCGATCAGATTGAGGTAATCTTCACCCTCCTGCATACTCTCCCCCTTCTCCTGTGCCACAACAGAGATCAGTTTCTCACGATCCGCCTTCTTCCCACCAAACTGCGTGAAGATCATCCTTCCACTTGAGAGGGTTATCATAAATACCTCCAATTCATACCGCTCCTCCAGCAGCTTTACCAGCGCATTGACTGTGATCTCGGCTCCCTCATCAATGTCGATGCGCTCCCACGACGTCCACCGCAGTGTGCGACCACTCGGTAGAGCGTACGTCCGCCCGGCAGCAATGATGGGCTCAGAGAATGCGATGAAGGGGAGGGCGATGTTAACAAAGGCACTCCGATACAGTGAGAGCAGCGCCACAGCTTCCTCTGGGGAGGGCAAAAAGGCGGGGGACCCACTTACAACCGCCGTATGTGCAGCGGCGTGCCTGTACTGCAATAGTAGGTACTTCAGCATCTCAAATCCAACCAGCCCGGTGACGAGCGATGTGGTGGTCACCATCGCGGGGATTATCTTGCCAGCTATGCGCTTGGTGCGCGTGAGATCGGCGGGAGGGATGCCATAAGCAATGGCACGCAGGTTGGAGCAGTGCGTGACGAAGTCCACGTGGTGATTCGTTAGGTCATCCTTCTCGAACTCCTGCACTCGCATGCGCTTTGCAGCAAACTGCGCGGCAGGCGGAAGATCACTTATGGTCATGTCCCCAGCCGCCTGCGCAGCCGAGGTGTCGCTGGTGTCCTTCTCTGAAGTAGCAAAGACGACCTGGCGCGGCACAAACTCTGGCGCCCTCAGCGCTGAAGTCATGGAGGCAACCTCCGCCTTTGTGAAGTGCAGAGGTGGCAGGCCGTACACCTCCGCCAGCAAGCAGGCGGTGTGGTACACAAAGCCGATTTGCTGCTCGTCCGCTGCATTGTATGTGAGCGGTGTCGGTGGCTTTTTCGCCCCACTCCAGAACAGCTGCCCATCCTCATTGCGTTTGTCCAATGGGATATTGTGGAGCAGTTGCTTCAAATTTTCGTTGAAGGATTGATGGAAGAGTGCAAAGGCGGCTTGCAGACAGTCCTCCGGACTCTGCGGCCACGCGCGCAGGGCCTCACTGACGTGCTTAATGGCGAGCACAGAGGCCGCCGGGTCCCGGGCGATCTGGGTGGCGAAGGCTTCGGGGTTGTCCAGGTAAGCGTTGACGTCTGCGGCGGTGCTGGTGAAGAGAAGCTCAAACTGATCCCTGGCCCATTGAATGGTGTGCTCGATCGCGCTTGGGAAGTTCTTGAGCGTGCAGAGTGGGATGGACTTCTCTGGCGGGTCGTAGCTGCTGCTGTAGCTCTCCGTGACGTAGGGGATCACAGGCTGCATGTTGCACTTGGTCCCGAGGGTGCCGCTCTCGAAGAGGGGACGCTTGTAGAAGAGGCAGCGCTCGTCCACGTACTTGCGGCTCACCACATTGTCGAGCGCGTTGAGCACGACCTGGTGGTTCGCCCAGAAGTGCTCGTTAAAGAGCCCCTCCGTTTCCGGTGCCACTTTGCTCTCGTAGGCAATGATGGAGAGGTCCTTGTTAATTCTCTGCGCGGCACCAGCGGCAACGGTGGACTTGGGCTTGCCAATGTGACGGTCACGGAAAAGGAACTGACGGGAAAGGTTACTCATCTCGATGTGGTCCATGTCGGTGATGGAAACCCCACCAAGCCCCATCAGTGCAGCGTTCTTTATGAGCTCACACCCGAGCGCACCCGCCCCAACAATGAAAGCGCGCTGCTGAGAGAGATAGGTCTGGAAGGCGCCGCCAAGCACCGCCCTTTGCCTGCAGTACCGATCATCTTTGCGCAGCGCAGCCACGCCACTGGCCAGCCATTCCTCAGGTGTCCCGCCGCGCGCCTGCAGTACTTCGCGGGCGTCGTAGTACAGCCACTGTCGAATAGGCGTGAACTTGCCGCTGCACACTTTCAGTGCCTCCTGCGCCGCCATGCCGCCGACGAAGCAGGCCATTGGGTTCAGGTCCCCACCGTACACGGAGAGAACCAGGCGGGCCAGACCCTCGTCGAGGTCGTTGCCAACAAAGGCACGCGCCATGGTGACGATCTCGGCCACCTCGGCCTCGGTGGTCGGGCACTTACCGAACTGATGAATGACTCGCGATACCGCATGAAGTGTGGTGGGGGCATCGGACTTCCCCTCATTGTCAAACAGCGTGACAAATTCTGGGCTGCCGACGCTCTCCGCGAGGCTTCGGAAGCTGACCGTGCTGCGGCGCTTCGTGGTGTGCATGTAAGCACTCGTCCCCACCTCGACGGCGCTACCCCCGCGCTCCTCAGCTATACCAGCGATCTGCGCAAAGTTCTTCAGTTGCAGGATGTAAGGAGTGACGACGTCCTCCACCTCGAACAGCTTCAGCTGCGCCGGAGACACTGCCGTGCTGGTGGCATCGAGAATGGTGTTTGCAGTAGCGGGGGAGGCCAGTCCGGTGAAATAGATCTGGTCGCCGACCGTGCACTCATGGCTCTTATCGTCGTGCAGAGTCACGAGCCCGCCCTTCCCAACGGAGGTCACCACACACGAGACGGTCTCCTCGCCGTTTGAGTCCACAATCTCGAAGGAGTCGCCAGCATCGACGAAGATGGAGGCCGTAATCCCGTGGCTCTCGCAGCACACAAACTTGACCTTGTGCTTTCGTGCCAGTTCGTTCTCCTTTACCAGCGTGGTGGTCGGCTGGTCAACAAAGATCGCGACACCAACCGCGGGGAGGAGGTCGCCCACGTTCCCCGACACAGCCTTCACCTCGACAAAGCGATTGAGCTCTTCTGCAGCAGCAGCGACCACGGCGCCACGTCGTTTACCCACATCACTGTCCTGAAGGAAGAAGTTGCTGCTCAGATCAGAGAGCTGAACTAGAGAGTCATCGAGTATCTTGATCGAGCGAACACCAGTGAGCGTCAGGTTCTTCACAATCTCTGCACCGAGACCGGAGACACCTACGACCAGTACATCAGTAGAGCCGTACTTGGCCTGAGTCTCGGCGCCGACAACGTACTCCTGTCGATTGTACAGCTGTCGCTTTTGGTCTGCAACGGAGTCCATTGTGAGTAGAACAAAAAAAAAGTGGAGGATGACGAACGGTGAAGGACGAAGAAGTGGAGATTTGGTGACTTTTGTACTTCTCTAAAAAAGCCTCCTCTGTGAATATTAAAAGATGTATATTCGGCCACGACTCCCTAACAGCAGTGACGACAACAACACCACAAACAGCAAAACAAAACACAATATTGATGAATAATAATAATAATAATGAGTGATCGTTGCTGTATATTCTTTGGTATCTTCTGCATCGCAGAGGTCAGTGTGTATGTGTACGTACGTGGAGGAGAGAGAGCGAGGGTGAGAAAGAGTAGTGTAGAAAACAAACAAACACATAAAAATCACCCGCAAAATAAAATAATTCATTGAATCGGATAGAAGTTGAATCCTCTTTTTCACACGAAGGAGTTGAAAGAGGGAAGGAGAAAGCGGCGTTAAGCCTTCCATCTATAGATAAACTAAAATAGCGATATTACTGTTTTGTTGTTGTTGTGTGTGTGTTGCGCTGATGAGACGGCTCTACAGTAATTGCCACAAGCACATAATCAGGTGTGTGTATGCGTCTCCCTATAGGAAAGCGGTGATGAGCGTGAAAGACGGCCCACTCACAAGAAGGGGAACCATCTAAACATCTTCAGACTTATCTCTCAATCTACACATTCGAAGCATGCACACGTCATTAAACTATCTGACTTCAAGAATGGTTGGCCCCTCCTTCCCCGGCAACCCTGCCTTACTCCACGCAACGCAATAATGTGAGTGCTGCGTGAGCGTGTGTGTGATTGTAGAATGGGATGAGGGGGGGGGGGTGGAGGTTCCCTCTAGTATGTAGTTTCCACTGTACTCTTCCTTTCTCTTTACTCTCTCGCTTTTTTTCCTTTACTTGATCCGCTAAGAGCTTTCTTTTTCTTCTGTGTGTGTCTCACTCAAGCATCTGAGTAGGACATAACGCGCAATGGATATACTGCAATCTGCTTCTTCTTTTTTTTTCTCTTTTTTCCCCCTCCCCCCCCCCTTTGAAAACTATAAATACATCAGAAGCCGTCCGGTCAGCACACAGTCGGCAACAACAACAAAATGGAGGGAAACGCACACACACAAAAAAAACAAAAAACACGCAGAAAAAAATAACATACAGGGGAAGTGAAGCGTTGGCTCCGGTGGTGTTGTCGCGTTTCACACGCATCAATCTCTTCTATTGTTTATTGCTTATTATTATTATTATTATTTTATCCGGTCGCCTTTTTTTTGTGCTTGCATGGGCTCTTGGTTTCCTTTGATTTTTTTATTTTTCGCTTCCGCTGCTGCCGCCATTTCCCTCTGGTGTGTCATGAATGCCGGTCACACACACACACACTAGTGCTATCGCTTCTTGGGAAGTGCATATACATTTGGAATGCGCCCGCACATCACCCATATCAGACACATTAGAGAGATAGATTGTGCTGTAGTGAGAGTGTAGAGAACGTTGGCGAAGGGAGCAAGAGGGGACATAGCCGGACGGAAAAAAAGAAAAGAGAACCTGAATGTGATTGCTTACAGAAGCACGCAGTGCCAGTCCGGCCTACCACAATCCATCACTGTTCCTCCACCCTGCACAGAGACACAGACATAATGTCCTCTACCTCTCTCTCATTCTCTAGCACAACGCCATCTCATCACGCGAGATGGCAGATGCACAATCATGTGCACTAAGAATAAAAAAATGCACTGGTAGAGTGGAATGGTAAGGAAACAAGGTGACTCCGGCAAAGTAAGATGAAACCGCGCGCACGACATCCCTACAGTGAAGGGGTGGAGAGGGAAAGCTCGGAAGGGAACCCAAGCCAGAATCTTTACGGAATAAAAGCGGTACAGTGAAACAAGAATAAAAACACACAAAAATATACACACATATGTGTATGTGCGATGATATGCCCTCAGATGTAGTGCATTCACATAAAAACTCACGCATTATATAAATATATATATATTTATATGTATGGACACCCCCTCAAAAAAAAAAATTGACTGGCTTATATAGTGGTTTAATAATAAATATATACACAGGGGACGTCCTGCAAGGAATGGGGGCCTCACCCCTTTTATTTTTCTCTCTTCCTGTACTACATATGTTTTTTTTGGTTTGTTTTCTGCCGTTCGCTCCTCCACAGGGGCAGAAACGCCAACTGCACATAGAAACAAAATGAACCCTTTACTGTGTATATGGCGTTGCGTCTACACAGTCTTACGCAAACTTCTACTTGTGCCAGTCTCTTGTCAGCCAACCTCTCATCCTTACTCAAAATTCGTCATGTATTTCTGTTTTGCTGCTGGTGTTGTTTGGAGATAGCAGTTGCTAAGCCAATGGTTACTTCTTGAGCACCTTTGCGTGCCTCGCGCGCACAGCGTTCCGCTCAGCAATTGCAGTGTCGCGTCGCTGCAGTAGCCTGTCTCTCTTCTCCCGCAGCTCCTCTAATGATGCCTTGTCGCCCTCTACCTTCCTCCTCCACTCCTCCGTGGTCCCCTCGGCGATCTTGTTAGTCATGTCGTGCAGCCTCTGCTCGCTCTGTGCCTTCTCTAATTGAATCTTGCTGATTATTGCGTTTGTGGCGGCCACCTCCCTCTCGATTTTCTCCTTGTGACGCTGACAAATATCCTCGGCGCGCATCTGCTCATAGATGCGGTCGCGGCGGCTCTCTGCATCTCGTCGACGGGCTTCGAATGCCTCTCGACCAGCCTCAGCAGTGGCCATCTTGGCAGCAACCGCATCCGTTTCGGCTTGTGCACGCTTAAAACGCTCATTTGCATCAGCCTCCTTTTTCTCTGCCTCTCTGCGGAGCTCATCCATGTTTCTAACGTTGCCGTCATTTATCGCGTACTGACGCAGCATCTTCTCGTGATGTGCCTCGTATGACTTCAACTTCTTGGCCTGTGCGCGGCGGCGGAATGCGCGCTGAATTACGAGGGCCGCGGCATCTTTGTCGATTGTATCGGACCGCTTCTGGAGCTTCTGCAGATCTTTCTTCAGGACGGTAGTCTCCTTCTGGAGACGATCTGCCGCATCCTGCTTGTGCCGCAGCGTCTCGCGCAGACTGTCAAGATTGTGGCGCTGGATCTTCACTGCATTGCCGAGGTCGCCGGCGTGGGTGGCGAGGCCATCCTGCACGATGGTTTGATCGTTCATCTTCACCAGTGTCACCAAGTTGCGGGCCTTGCTGCTCCACTGAAGAGTGGCCAGGGTGTCGCCGTAGTTCTTCACGAGTGGGCTGAGCGTGGCCACCATTGTGGTCCGCGCATTGCCACCGATGCTGTCGCTCAGAAGCCACGTCAGCACGCTGTCACGAAAGGGGACCTGCGGTAGCGGACGGTCTTGATAGTAACCTCCACCCATGATTTCTGCGCGGGCCTGCTCAATGAGCATGTTCTGGCGGTCGGTGAGGCAGTCAATGCAGCGGCGGAGTGCGAGAAGGGAAGTGTTGATGGCCGCGGACTCTTTCACATAGTCCTGAAAGCCACCGCGCTCAGATCCAGCGAGATCGACGAGGTTAATTCTCCCTGCCAGCGTCTTGGTGGCGGGCCTGGAGTAGCGATCCTTCCCGGGGATCGTTCGCTCCTGCACAACGGTGAGCTGGTAGATGGCGTGGCTCCGACTAGACTGGTTGTGCACAGCTGTTGCGCAGGTGGTGCGATGCTGGGATCCGCGCTCGAGTAGCACGCAGCACTGGGTCCAATTCTCCACCTGGTACTTGGTAACACCCTCGACGAAGGGCCCACTGTAAGGATCCAGGCGGATCCGGGCGTCCTGCAACTTTTCGTTGCCGCGGCTGTTCCGCAATGCCGGGTCCAACAAGTCCCGCACGCGTTCCATGTAGATCTCAACAAAGCTCACCTCCACACGTATTTTCACCCGCTCACTGGTAGACTTGCCGTCGTCCTTCTTCTGTTGCTGCTGCTGGCGTTCGTTAAGTAGAAGAAAGAGGTCATTGGAGACGCGCGGGATAATGCCCTCCTCGCCATCGCCGCCGCAGCTCTCGTTCGCATTGTAGATTCCCATCATGGTGTATGTCTTGCCACTGCCCGTCTGGCCGTAGGACAGGATGCAGCTATTGAACCCATCAAAGACATGCGGCACAAGGTCCTTGGCAATGATCTCGTACACGTCCTTCTGTGTTGCACAGGTACGGTTGCGTGTGTCGTGGAACGTGTGTACAATGTTGTGCGACTTGGGGATCGACCACAGGGAGGCATCGAACTCGAACTGGGCCTTTGGGGCCCAATGGTCCTTGGGGTCGAGGAGGACGGTGGTGTTCTCCGTCATCTCGACGACTGAGCGTCGCTCCTGCCCCTCCATCTCGGCCAGCTCCTCTGGGATGAAGGGCCGCACACGCGACACCACCTTGAATGAGGTGATCTCGGAGATGCGGTTGCGGAAGGCCTCAGTGCCCTCCACCGCGTCATTTGAAGTGAGGCCGCGGTCAACGGAGGTCGGGTCCTGATGCCGCGCCTCAGAAGGACGCTGCACTCGCACTGGGGTAGCCGTCTGGCTTTTGTTGTTGCGAACAGGAGTGGTGGTGCGGCCTTGCGACTTGCGCCGCGTTGGTGCTTGCACGAGCCTCGGCTCAAGACTTTGCGGCCTCTCTGACATATCTGTTCCTTCGCTTTATATAAGTGTAGCTCCTGTGTACCTGTAACTCCGCTATGTGGATAAGTATATTATCTCGTTACAGCTTTGAGTGCGCTATGTTGTGGGATCCTTTTTCCTTTTCTCGGGGGAGAGGTTTGATTGGTTTCTCCAGCACGCTGACCGGGCAGTCGCCGCTCCCTTTCACTGATAACAATTATTAGCAATTGTTTGTGTGTGTGTGTGTCCGTGTGTATAAGAGTAAGACTAAGGGTACCGCTGCTTTCGTTCTTGATCTGGCTGTCCGGAACGTAGGTGTACGTGTGTGTAAGTAGAGTTCAGAATGCTACTGACTGTTTTTCAGGAGTTTAAATAGATGCGCGCACAAACGCGGACACAGACGCACTCAGAGACACCAGTGGAAGAAGGAGAAAATAAAATGTATATCCATTTTAGAACACCACTACGAGACCATCACAACACACAGAGGTGCGTGCACCTGTCTGTGTGTGTAAGTTGGAAGGGGGGGGGGGGGGGGGGGGGGGGGCCCCCCCGGTTACATTTCCCCCTCCAGTATCCCGCCAGCATTGTACCGTCAG
>JAODGE020013230.1:0-24083 GCA_027574965.2 Ecitophya simulans | reverse complement strand
GGCCCGCTCAGCCAGAAGGTGTCGGCGGAGGCGATGGGCATGCCAAGGACGCACACGAGCAGGACTAGCGCAGCCAGCTGCGTGCTGCGCGGCACGACGTCAGTGACCATCGCTGCGATCGTATTCACGAGTATGTATACATATACTACGTGTAAGTGGTAATCGTGCGGCGATGTTTGACTGCAGTTATCTCCGTTTTAAAGAGAGAAATGACAGTGGAGTGTATTTTGTCTTCTTCAAAGGGGAATGCGGGAGATAGAAACTAAGCTGATCTAACAATTCTCACGTATGGTGTGTAAAGTCTGATATCCTCAGAGAGCCTTCAGGTGTAGGGGGGAAAATAAGTGATATTTGAATATAGAGAAATTAGACGTTGCAAACTGGCAGCTGTCGTTGTGGTGAAGAAAGCTTGACAAGTGCATACACAAAAAAGAAAAGAGAACGAAGAACAGCAAAAAGTGAGTGGTTTTATGCTGGCATATAATTTTCATTGCCCGCTTCTATACGGCGAGTATGTCGTGGGAGTATTGCCGCTTGTTGGATTCTGTCGTGCTGCAAGTATTATGGATCCTCACGAGCAATTATGTTTTTTGATGTTCGAATATTTGTAGAATTGCATATATGTGACAACTGTGCTCTATTGATCTACTTTATGTGTATTAGAGAAACCACTTACACCTGCTAGGGGAGGGGGGACTCAGCGGAGTGATCCTGAGTTCACCCCCATGTATTCTGTGGAGGATACTCGCACCATACGCTCCAGCTCCCATAGTATTGTGTCGCGTTCAGCGGCGGTAAACCCGGCCAGCTCCAAGAGTACGTCCTGCTGAGATGGGGCAGCACGCCAGACACGCTGCAGTGACCCAAGTTGGTGGGCATACAGGCACTGATCGACTTCTCGCAGGAGCGGTGACAGCACCGGGTTAAAGAGAAACAACCTCCTCGCCTCATCCTCCTCTGTGGAGGTAGTAGCTATTGGGGCCGGCGCTCCCGTCGATGTTCCGGGCACAACGCACTGTCCCGCCACAAAAGGGGCGGCCTGTCGCCCGCGCTGAGGTGTATTGATGTAACCGCATCCCTCCCCCACCCACTCGGTTGGTGATGTGTGACCATGCCGCCGCCATTGCGATGGTACTATGCGAGTGGGCGGCGAGGACACGTCCTGTCCTAACTGAGTCCTCAGTACCTCCGTCAGGTACGAGCCGCCTGGCCCGTTGGAGGAGTCGAGCATATGGCTGCAGTGACAAGGCGAGTCGCCGGACCCCCCTGTGCGTGAGCCACGTTCACCAGCCACCGTAGCTGGGGTCAGCGCCAGCACCCGTGCTGAGCTTGGGGAGTGTCGTGTGTCAGGTGGCTTCACAGCTCTCTCAGTGCTACTGGATGGGTCGCGTCTCGTGTTGAGCGCTCGAAGGTCGTTGCTTTTGATGTCGTGAAGGTCGTGTATTTCATTGTACGCCCCATTTTCGCAATCACTCGATGCAAGGCCAGGGGACGTGCTGGATGCCGAGCTGGAGAAGACTGCTAGCGGCGCGAAGCGCTGAGTATTGCGAAAGCGGGCCGGGTCTATGCCAGTAGCTGCCAGAATCCCTTCAGAGTACCGTAGCATATCTGCAGGTGAGGGCCCGTTGGAGGGGAAGAGAGGGTGGCGTGCGGAGTCTGTGCCAGTGGCGAGGCCATAGTGGTCTAGGTGTGGGTGATACTCCCCGCGGCCGCGCCTGGTCCACCCACTCCTGAGCCTCAGTGAGCAGATCAGATCAAAGGAGGGGTTCGTGCCACTAAAGTGATCGCGTGCTGCACCTCTCTCAGAAGTGCTCGGTGTGACCTCCGCACGCTCGTCCCACAGGGAGTGCGGGATGTGATCGACATCGGGTGGCACTGTACGCCACTGCGACTGTGATGCTGAAGTTGACGCACCGTTTCGGGAGCTGAAGTCCATTCTGGGAAGACAGCAGCCTCCTTGTAAGGAGCCTCAGTCGCTGATCCACCTCTGAAGGTGCCTATAAGACGGGGCTATACGGGGCTGCACCCTCACCCTGGAAGCGTCCCTCTGCACGTATGCTGTGCGCAGAAGAGTATATGTGTGGTACGTCTGTGGGAGAGAACAAGTGGAGCAAAAAAAAAGAACAAAAGTACCCGCACCCGTCACAGCGAAAACACGCGCTCTCGAGGCCACGCTATGGGGAGTCGAGGAGTGTATAGGCAATCACATAGATATATATCTATCTATCTATATATATATATAGATAGATAGATATATATATATAGATAGATATATATATATATATAGATATAAGACGAGGAGAGGGGCAGAACAAAAATATAAAGACTCTCTTCTCTGTCAACCCGATTGTCATGCATATTACTATGAGTATTATTGTTTGTTTGTTTGTTGTTTTGTTGGTTTTGCTTTTTAGGGGAGAGAGGAAGTAGGGTTACCAACGATAATAATAATAAACATGTTACGCGGTGGACACTGTGGCCTCCTCTCCATCCCTCTCTGATGAAGTTCTACACGCACAGCATGCCATGCTCTCACCTTCGTATCAGTGTCTGTTTGGTTGTTTGTTTTAAACGATCGCATCGCTAAATAATAATGATAATAAAATGTATATGCACAATCTCATTCGTCCCAGCCCTCTCTCCTCCTTCCCTCTCCCACAACGTCCGCATGACCTTCTCTCTCATGCGGGAGGAGCGAAGATGTTTCGTTGAGGTGTTGGCTCGCAGCGCCAGTATTGTGGGGGTGCCTGGACCCTCGTACCGAGCTTGTGCGCCGCCTCATAGGGCCAGCGAGGGTTATACAGTATCTGCCGTCCAATTGCCACTGCATCCGCCACGCCAGAGACCACCACTGACTCCGCCTGCTCAGCCTCTGTAATGAGGCCTACAGCAATGGTGTTGAGCCCCGTCGCGTCGCGGATGATCTTGGCGTGTGGGAGCTGATATCCAGGCCGCACTCGAATCGCCTGTGCCTCCAGCAGCCCACCGGAGGACACGTGCACCGCATCGCAGCCCATTTCCTTGAGAGCCTTACAGAAAACAACAGCCTCTGCCACATCCCATCCGTCGCTATTCGGAGCCCAGTCGGTCGCGGAGATGCGCACCCACACCGGCACGTCAGCGGGAACAGCAGCGCGCACGGCGCTGAAGGTTTCCAGAGGCATCCGCATGCGGTTCTCGAGGCTGCCGCCGTACTGGTCGGTTCGGTGGTTGCTCAGCGGAGATAAAAACTCGTGTGCCAGGTAGCCGTGGGCGAAGTGTAACTCTATGCCGTTAATTCCAGCTGCACAGGCCCGGGCAGCGGCGGCGGCGAAGGCAGCCTGAATTTGCTGGATCTCCTCAACAGAGAGGGCCTTGGGAGGGTGCTCCGCGCTGCGAAAGGGTATGCTCGAAGGTGCCTCGGTCTGCCAGCCATCTTGGTGGCTTGGGAGGAGCTGCACGTCGGCTGGCCGGATGTTTGTAAAGCAAGGGTTGCAAGAGGCCTTGCGTCCAGCATGCGCCAGCTGAATGGCGATGGGTGTGTCGGAGTAGGTTCTCACCTCATCAAGAACTCTCTTGAGAGCGCCGGCGGTGGCGTCGTCCCATATGCCGCAGCAGAAGGGTGAGATTCGCCCCTCCGGCTTGACCGCCGTCGCCTCCAGTATGACCAGCCCGGCACCCGAGGTGGCCATCGATCCTACGTGCATGCTGTGGAAGCGAGACATCTTCCCTTCCTCGGCTCTGTACATGCACATCGGTGCAATCACAATACGATTAGAAAGGGCCAGTGGCCCGATTAAGTAAGGGGTGAAGAGCGATGGAGTAGCCGTCATGTTTGTGCTTAAATAGTGTTTCCTTTTGCTTTCTCCTTCCTGGCCAGCGCGCAGTGTCTGAGCCGGTATGTCTGTGTCTGTGTCTGTGTGAATCTGTGTGTCTTGTGTGTGTGGAAAGGGGGTGCAAAAGAGAAAAAGGGAGAGGAGGTCGCAATACAGTGGAACAATAAGGGATGAGTTGTGTTAGGTACGCGTTGTTCTATTTCATTTATGTTATGAAAGCATTTAAAAAAATGGAGAAGGGGGTGCAGTAGGGAGAAAACAAAGAGCGCTAACGCTGATACAGCGCCATGCAGTGGAAGATGGTGGAGAAGAGGGAGGGGGGTGGCAGTCGCACATTAAGTCCCGATTTGTCGCTACGCACTAGCTGCGATTTGGTTTGTTGTGGTTGTCGGGAGGGGGAAAAAGAAGAGAAGTGAATGGATTCTGTGCGTTGGGTAGTGTTACCCTCTACGCTTGTTTGTGTGCTTGTCGCGTGCACATGTGTATAGGGCATCCAAACAAAAACAGTGAGTTATTTTTTTAAAAAAATGGGGCACCAGCACAAACAGACCCCTTAATAGGTACATGTTGAGGCATTCATGGACCTCACGCGTAGATCAGCTCGCACTTAACTAGGAGCTCAGAAATAAAAACATAGTTGGACCCATAAAGCGATATCAGGGAATTTAAAAGGAAAAGAATATGAGGGTAACCTTAAGAGGTTGATGGACGGAAAGGGTCAATCTACCGTTCAGGGATGGACTTATATGCCAGCTTACGAGTGATCTGCTCGTGCTGCGGACACAGCTCCATGAGATCGCGTTGGATGAACAGTTCAAAGTCTTGAAAGTCAAATCCAGGGCTCACGACACAGCTCATGAGCGTGTAGCCCGCCTCACCACCTTCAGCGACGGAGCTGCCGAATATGGCGCCCGCAGGAACAGTGTACTGCAGCAACTCACCCTCGTCCACACGAGGTCCAACACGCACACAACGATACGTGCCGTACTCTCTGCGTGACACCACTCTCAGCAGCCTCGACGCTGCGTCGCTCCGCCACGGCAGGTGGAACAAAGGTGGAGTTTGCAGGGATGTCAGTAGCCTCTACCGGTAGCACTGCGGGGTTGGTGCGAGTGATAAGGTCATCGTCGTCATCATTGCGATATATGGTGTGCACCAGCAACGGGTCTCCAGCATGATAGCACCACACCTCATCAGAGCAGAGACGATGGAAGTGCGAAGGACTTTACGGGGTCAGTAGAAAGTAGATAGTGGTGTAACAAAAGCGGTTGTGCCCGGCCTGGCTTGGTACTACATAGTTTCCACGTGAGATCTTTCGGTAGTAACCCCCCTCCGGATGCTGCTGGAGCTCGAGGGCTGTGATCCAGTAATCCGGCTTCGCGTGCCAAGGAAGGGAGGGCATGTCGTAGTGGTAGGTGTGATGAAACGGAGGATTGGGAGGGAGAAGAGCTTGAAAAGACGCCGACCCTTGGAAAATGTAATCACTGTAGCGTGCGTGTGTGTGTGTGTGTTTGAAGGAGAGAGAGCAATAACGCTCTCTGTTGTTTGGTCACCTACTTGGTAGATTACTATCCACTACTTTTAATAGAATCAGCTACTGTGCCTGTTGATCAACAACAGGGGTGGCACTCCTTGGCAAAGTGTGCCTATTTATACATGTGTGCGTGTATGAGTATACACAAAATCATAGTAGAGGAGAAGATTGATTAATTGCAAGTAGTGGCAAATCCTACTGTGTCATCGATATATGTACATATATATATATATATGTCTGTGTGTGATGCTATGCACCATCGTTCTGACAAAATGACGTTAGTTTCTCCCGTTTCGCTGTTGTTGTTTTTTACTCAGTTCCCTCTTCTTCTCGATAGTGTGGCCAAAAGTCCGCGAGTGGCAACAGCAAGCGGGGGGACCAGGAATGAGAGGGGAGAGAAGATGTGCTGTGAACGGGGGTAACCAAAGGATGAATGACGCTCGCCAGAGACTCACGCCCACACACACAAAAAAAGCACCTACGCCCCCTTGGGCAGCATCGACTTGGGTGATGTAGCATCGCCCTCTGGCCAGTCCTTCAAGATCTCCAACCTGTGTTCAGGAAACCTCGACGGGGCTTCCCGCATCTCCCGCACCTCCTGGTCAATAGGCATCGAGTACCACGTCGATTGATTCAGGCGTGCCAGGTACTCCTTCATGGGGGTGTTGGCATCCTCTATCAAGATAGCGCGCCGCTCTTCAGAAGAAATGTCGGAGCGGAGCACCTCTGCCTCGGCATCAAAGATCTCCTGCACGGTGGCCAGCACATCCTCGGTACTGGCGTCACTTTCAATCATGTAGTTCAGCAAGCGGTACCGGTCCATCATCAGGTCGTACAGGTCCTGGCATCCATCCGCTTTGTAGAATCCCGCGAGGGTCAGGATGATTCCGATGTTAGTGGGCTCCAGTCTGAGCGCGCGGCGGGCAGCAAGGATGGCGTCGTGCAAGTTTCCCTTGGGGTCCTCGCGATGCAGAATGAGCGCGAGCGTGTGCCATGGCGATGCCGCCTCCGGGAACTCCTCGATGGCCCCCAGACACAGGCGTCTACCCCCACTCGTCGACTCCACGCTCCGGTCATTCACGTAGTTGAAGTAGGCAGCCTTGTAGCTCTGCTCCTGGTCGCCAAGGGGAGCTGGTGGGGAGGCAGTGGCCTCGGAGGCCGCGCTGGCAGGCTCGCTGCTCTGTGGCGGGACGAAGTGGGCCCTATACAGTCGCTGCAAGCGCTCAAAGATGCCGTAACTCTCGTGCAGCCGCCCGACGTGGCGCAGGGCAGCGTGCAGCTTGCAGAGAGTGAAAAACTCAAAGCGAATGGGGTCCGTCATGAGCGCTGTCAAGTCTCGCACGAGGAGAGTTTTCAAAAAGGCAATCACCACAGCGAAGCTCAGTGCCTCTGGTCCCCGTGGAACCTCGTCGCCCTCCGTGCGCGCCACGAAGTGTTGGGTATCCACGCTGCTGAAGAGAGTTTCCATTAACTCAGTGACCTGAGCCGTACTAAGGTGCGCAGCAATGGGGCCCAGTGCGTTGATGAAGAAGCGCATGGTAGATCCCTCCCCGTGCTCCATGCAGTTCCGCGCAGCAGCCTCCACCGTCATGTCTGCCAGCAGCGTCAGTGCCATATCGGTTGCGGACATCAGCCTTGGGGGCTCGGCCCCCGCCTCCAGGTTCTCGGTCGCCGCCGCCAGCTTCACTGGATCCGCAACCTCTGTGGAGTGCTCCGACAAGAAGTCAAGCAGCGTACGGATGCTCTCCACTTTCGGAATCCCAGTGTAAATCTCCAGCAGGGACTCCATCGCATCTACATTGTGCGAATGACTCCGGAGTATGTCGTAGTTGACGACCTCGGCGGCATCGAAGTCGCCGAGGCGTCGATACGCCAGACCAAGGATATATCGTATATGGTTCACGTCCCCCTCCGTCACCGTCACCATCTCCGGGGCCACCACAGCATCCAAGATCTCCTCCTCCACGCTCTGGTGGAGATACGGCACGGTGCCTCCGCTGACAACGGACGCATTGGGGGAGTCGGACTTGGGGCGGACCCGTTCCATCACCTCCGTGCCGTCTGCAGCCATCGTGACGGTGTACCCAGTCGGCGGGGTTGGGGCCACGCAAAAAGCAGACTCCAGCTCCTGCAGCCTCGCCTGCCGCTGCTGCCACTTGAGCATCAGGATGTGATCCGCGCTGGGCGTCTTCTCCACGATGCTCCCGGCGCAGGGGATGAGCCCCTCCAGCTCGGCCGCCAGCCCAGTGGCCGCGGCTCGCACGGCCTCTGGTGTGCTGTGGAGGTCCGTTATGGTAGCCTTGAAGGCATGCGCCTGTGGTGGGAGAAAGCCGGGATAGGCCAGTTCCTCCCGCTCCCGCAGCTCCCTCTCACGCTCCATTGCCTCCAAGACAGCCTCTCCCTCTGGGGTGAGACGGTTATAATTGACCATTGCCCTCGGGTGGTTGACGGGGTCCTGAGTGTAGCCAGAAGGTGTGTCCGCTAACGTGTTCTCCAGGATGTTGCGGTACCGCAAAGGCCGTGTGAGATGCAGTGCAGTGGTTCGCTGGCCAGTCACAATGACAAGGCCGCGGCAAGCCACTGACAGGTGATTGGCTGTGGGCTGCACGCCAATGCTGAGGTGCGGACACGGCACAACCCTCTGAGAAGTGAAAAGGCGACGGTGGTGCCGCATTTGAAGTGCTCTCCGTGTGTGTGTGTCTGTGTGTGTCCCCTTTTTCACACAAAAAAAGGTCGGGGAGAATGTATAAGAGCGGGGACGATCTATAAGGGAGACCCTACATGCACGCCCTTGTCCACGCACCTCGCGCGCCCTTTTTTTTTCTCTATACTGCCGAGAGGTGCGTAGCTACTAAAGAGGTGATGAGCAGGGAGGGAGAGAGGGAGTCAAAAGGGAAGGAAGATGAAAATACCAAACAGAGAAGAGGAGCAAATATATAAGCAGAGGACCGTGACTGCATGATTGGCGAGGTGTGGAACACTCACCGTTATGCATGTGCACACACGTGTGCCCCCCGATATGCATAGCACTCCTCTCGCATTGCTAAGGAATTAATGTTGCTGTTCATGTTTGTTGATCTTGTTCGCATTATCGGTACATTTCCAAAATAGAGTTCACATGTGCACACACACACACACAAACCATAAGCACACAAAAGCGACACCATGATCACGGTCATAAAACAGGGAAAAGCAAATACCGCGTGAGCACTGTGTGTGATTATGTGTGATTGTGTGTGATTGTGTGTGAGTGTGCAGTAATTTGTGGAGCGGTGCGGAAGCACGTGAACGACTCCCGGCGCTACTGTCCAACTGAGAGAGGTGTGGGTAGTACACACTTGAGGAACGTTGAATAAAAAAATGCGTGCGTATCTATACAAATGCCATACGGCTCGTGATTGATTATTTATATTTTTTGATGCTGTGTGTATTGATATCGAGTAAAAGAGAAACGACTGTGCGTGTTAGGCATAATATCGTCGTGTATGACGTCAGTGTATTTGGGGGGCTCTTCATTTGCTTTTCTCTTTTACTTTGTTGCGGTGCTTATTTACCCTTTTCTCCCTGTTCTTTCGTTTTAATCGCTCCATTTGGATGCCCTTGGAGGTGAGCCTCTGTGTGTGGATGCGTACGCAAGCTCCATCGGCTACCCATGTACATGCGAGGACATGAACACACACACACGTACATGCGTATCATCGTTACCTGTATGCAACTTTCGATCGCTGCATATATATGTATACATATACATACATATATATATATATATATATAGGCATCACTGAGGGTGTAGTGGAGGAGGGGAGGAGGGGCATTGAAAGTAGAGAGACGCCAACTAATTTCTAAGGGTCAGAACTATTTTACCCCACCCAACGTTACTTTCAAGTGCGGAGTGGGCCCGACTAACGTCCTCCAGGGCGAACGTTTGGTTCACCACTGGAACAATAGATCGATCCTCCAGAAGCGGGATGATCTCCTGCTCAAAAGCGTCCACCAGCTTGGTCTTGTACTCCGTGCTGCGGCAGCGGAGCTTCGTAAAGATCAAGCGCGCACGCTGTCGGAGGAGGGGGAGCGAGTTGAGCTCGACACGGGTGCCACCCATGTAGGCCACTACCACAATCACACCATCTGGCGACAGCACAGACGCGTTCTCCACGAGGTACGTGCCCCCAAAAACTGAATCCACGACTAGGTGGATGGACTCCTCCCCGAGAAGATTCTTCACCTTGTTAGCGAAACACATCCCCTCTTCATCCGGAGAGCGATCTAAGTTGATGCTCGCGAAGTTCCTGCATACGTCCACCTTTGCCTCTGATGAGGTGGTGATAGCAGTCGCGTGAAAGTACTTCTCAGTGATCTGGGAGGTGGCAATACCCACACCGCTCGCCCCAGCGTGGACTAGCACATTCTGGCCAGCCTGCACGTTCCCGTGGAGCTTCAGTACCTGCCACGCCGTGAGGAACGTCTCTGGTATCGCGGCCGCCTCTGTGAATGAGTAGCCCTTTGGCATCCTCATCACTGTAGAAGCATCCGCCAAGGCGTACTCCGCATAGCCACCGCCCGAGAGGAGCGCCATCACTCGATCCCCAACCTTGTAAGCACTGACCCTTGGCCCCACTGCCTCCACCATGCCAGCCACCTCCAGTCCGAGGATGTCGCTGCAGCCCTCTGGCGGCGGGTAGCGGCCGCGGCGCTGAGAAATATCCGCCCGATTCACACCCGCCGCGTTCACCTTTATGAGCACGTCGGTTGGGGAGGCGATGGAGGGCCTCGCGACCTCCTGCAGTTGCATCACATCAACGCCGCCATAGCCACTGAGTGTCACTGCCCTCATCGTTTGTCTGCGCAGAAACGATCTGGTGAACATGTTGAATTAAATGTCCCGCTCTCTCTATGTGTATATTGATGTGTGCGTGTGTATTATCGCCTGATTTTTGAAATGTACTTTTGTTCTGTCGTTTCACCCCTTTTTTCCTCCTGGTACTGTGTCCAACTCTCTTCTGTTACGCCCTCGCTTGCGACTATATATGTGTATGAAAGAGAGTGTGCGTTTGCTTCGTTAATGTTAGCACTCGACGTGACCACACTCTTGCAGAAAGCATAGAGAGAGGTAGAGGGAAAAGCAAAAGGTCGTCATGCATGAGGGTACTCAGATTTTCAGCAGATGTAGAGGAGGACCATAAAAATAAAATAGGCCCTGCAGACATCAGCTATCCGCCATTCCTATCGGTGGGACTCGGGTGTTGCCGCGGTCAATTAATATGAGTTCCTCAGGCTATAATTTGTGCTTTTTATACTAAAACTCTAGCAACTGCGTTCATCCTCAAAGCGTAGCACAGATGAAACAAAGCAAAAGAAGAACACTCCGTCACAGTCACGGAGTACGGAGAACGTAATTCGAGTATCTACGTCTCAAACAGTACGAGGCACACACATACACAAATACTCGTGCACTACACGGCCTCCGTTCTTTAGTAGTAGAGAGAGTACCGTAATAGGAATCAGCAAGGTGGCAAATCACGACGAAAGGGTGAACTTGGGTCGCAGCGAAAAAGGTGTGTGTATGTGTGTTTAGAAAAAAAATAAGAGCCTACACAGCGATAGTACCTCCTCAATGCAGCCACTGATGGCTCCAGTTTGTTCATAGTATGCATACACGTTCAGTAATTGAAGGTGATACTGGGCATGGGAGAGTGAATGTAACAACAACGACAAAAAGAATAAATAGAAAGTTGGCTTTAATCACTACCGCTCACGCCAGCCATTAATCTTACGTATGGTATTGCAAAAATATATATATATATACAAGGGTACAGAATATCACCGTTTCTAGCGCTGTCATCCCGATGTAAGTTTGTAGTTAGATGACCATAACGCGTGGTATCTCTTTATTATTATCATGTTCTTGCTGTTGCCGCCAATGTTCTTTTTAGCCATGGCAATCACGAGCATAACAACAATATAAGAGTGACTCTTTTACTGTGCAAGGCGGTATCAACAAAAGCACTCAGAAAAGGGTGGAAAAGGGGGAAAAGGAAAAACTAGGCAGATAGAAAGCGACTGTCACCGCACGAAACATACATACCATCATCTTTGTTTAAATATAACTTCTCATCCTCCCTTATGTACACAAAGGTGTGTGTTTGTTTCGACGCACAGCAGCTATAGGGACGTAAAATGATAAGCGTGAAACAGCAATATAATCATACGCACGCGCGCAGACACACAGTCCAAATGCAGACCTGACAGCAGTTCAGAAGCACATGGTGCGGGCAACTCGTGAGCGTGGAGAGTAAAAGAGGGAAAGAGTTTCTAAAAAAAAAGCCGCTAATAATAGAAGCCATTACCCACCCTTGTGCATACGCACATATACAAGTCCCATTTACCACTGTAGAGCTGTGCTGGCGTGAAACGAGTCGCAATAATCGCCCTCTTCAAATCACAATTAATAATCATGATCATTAAAATATTCTCTCTTTTCTGGTGAAAAGGTGACATTCTAGCCAATGAGCATGGAAGATGTGGATGAAAGGGAGTAAATTAATGTATATATAGTGGCAGTTAGATATAGTGGATAGTTCCTACGATCGTCCTGAGGCGCTCACGCACAGTCCTCCTCCTCTCCCTGGAATATCTCCAAGCAGACATACACACGTGGAGCATTTTTTGCTGTGGAGCCGAGTGCTGGCAGTGACATATATATATATATATATATATATAAGGACGCAGTGCCTGACGCGGCAATCGCTGCTTTCTGTTTGTTTGTGTGTGTGTGTGTGAGGTGGGCCCTGTAGTAAAGCACTCAAACACGAAAACGAGTGCGGCCTGTGCGTGAACAGCCATATGAATTATGATAATAACATGACAGTGAGCCGATCTTTCGATGTGGAGCACGGCCGGTGTTTCTGGTGTTGGGAACTTAGTGCCTACTTCTGTGTGCCTTCATGTGCGCGTGTGTGTGTGCGTATGTCTGCGTGCGTCACTCCTTATCCATTAAAAAAAGAAGTGTTTCTAACCTGTGAACAATTGTGTCTCTTCAGCCGCTCTGGTAGAAAATACTTCAGTCAAAGTTGTAGCACTGGGACCGCACAGCGTCCTCGAGCTGCCAGATCGAGGCCCCAATGACCTTCGCATCGCCATTGAGGGAAAAGATGCGGAGGGCACGGTCTTCAGGAGCGGGATAAATGCGTGAGGAAAAGGTAGCCTCCCCATCATTCACAAACACTTCAATGGAAGAACGATCGATATACACTCGTAGCTTCAGTACCGCGACGTCAGGGATCGGGATACTGCGATAACCGCTGAGCAGGTGCTGAGGGTAATGCCTATAGAGTACCAGCTGATCTGCCTGTGCGTCCACGAAGAGCTCCAGCCCACTGCCGAGCCACAGGCCGTACTTTTCGGCCGTGCTTTGATCAATCAAAAAGCACACCTCCACCTCGTGAGAGGTGCAGTCTGTCACCAGCGTCAGCTCCGCGTTCTCAGGCAAGTCCTGGGCCGGTATGGAGACCAAGGAGTGTATTACACGGAGCTGAAGCAGCTCGCGAGGGGGCACCTGACGAATGCGGCCGTTCGCCATATCTAAAATCAGCTCGCGTGGAAGGGTTAGGCACCCAGACCACCCGTGCTCTTTCGTCGGTATAGGACTCTCCCACATGTCCAGCCACCCAATCAGAATCCGACGCCCATCCGGCGCAACAAACGTCTGTGGCGCGTAGAAGTCGTGGCCGTGGTCAAGCTCCTTGAACTTGCTCTCTGTGCAGAGCTCGCCCCTGCCACTGAAATGGCCAATAATGTAGCCGCTCTGGAAGAGATTGCGGTACTTATGGCCCCGCGCCTTAACCCCCTGTGGCGAATAGACGAGCACGAACTTGTCATCCATCTGAAACAAATCCGGGCACTCCCACATGAATGTGTTCATGTCCTCTGCGCCACAGACGACCAGGTACTGCGAGCTATCCCAGCGGTGGAGATGATCACTGTGAAACAGTATGAGCTTCCCGACGCCCTTGGCATCCTCCTTGGCTCCGCACACCATCCACCAGCGTTCCTCCTGGTACCACACCTTGGGGTCACGGAAGTGCGTGTACCCAGGCGGGGGCTCGAGCAGCAGTCCTAACTTCTCAAAGTGCACGCCGTCTGTGCTGACAGCGAGGCATTGAACCTGATGAATGCCTCCGTCATCCAGCGGGCTCGTGGGACTGCACCACGAGTGGCCGGTGTAGAAAACATACATTTGCCCATCGTGCGAAACAGCTGAGCCGGAGAAGCAGCCATCGCGGTCAAAGACGGCACCTGGTGCGAGGGCGATGGGCTGCTGCTCCCAGTGCACCATGTCTATGCTACTGAAGTGGCCCCAGTGCATTGGGCCCCAATTCTCACTAAAGGGATTGTGCTGATAGAATGCATGATAGAGGCCGTTGTGGAAGCAGAGGCCACCCGGAACGCTCATCCAGCCAGCCGGGGGGGCCATGTGATAAGCCGGATACCACTGCAGCCCCACCATCTCTGCCCGCTTCCGCACACTCTCACACGCCTCCTCTAGCAGAGCCTCATGAGTCGTTGAGGCGTTTGAGGATCCCGTCGTGCAGTTGAGAAACTCGGAGGAGGCACACTCACTCTCGAGGGGGTTGGCTTCCCTCCTACTGGTGACATCCAGTCTACCGCCACCATTCAAATAGCCTCCTGGGGCCCCAAACACTGGTAAGTGGGCCTCGTCCTCACCCCAAAACCTGCAGCCAGCTCCGTCATCGGAGTGAGGCTGAGTGGAGCTCTTGTTCATTGACAATAAAAGAAAAAGCTGGCGGCGTCCCGCTCCCTCCCCTCACTTTTCGCTCGCACTCACACACGCAGTTGGCGAGGGGGGCTCTCTGGAGAAAACGAATCACCTCTCTCTCCAATGAAGAGGAAGAGCCTATACGTGTGTGTATACAACAGCAAGGGAACAATGAAAGTGCTTGTCTTGTGTAATAGATGTATTATTATTATTATATATACTTGTATATATACCGGCTTGTTGTCTGAATGATCACTTAAGCGTGTGAAGATATGCGTGTGTTAGGTGTCGCTCCCTACCCCTGATTTCCTTTTTCCTCCGTCAATTTTTCGTTGTTTCCCCCTGGCTATAAATAGACACTTGCGCCCCCCAAGACACACAATTAGAAGGATAAGTCACGAAAGGCACTCTGAGCCAAAAGGATGAAGCAAAAGGGAAAAAATGGTAAAGGATACTGTAAGACAGCAAAGCAATGCCAGGCCCTTTTATATATGTGTAGCAGTGCTTCGCGCTTACCCAGTGTTGCTGCGATGAAGCTATTTCCACTTGCTTGTCTGTGATTGTTGATGATTTTTTTCGTTCCTCTGCGAGTGTTATGTTCTCAAGACGTCCGCACGAGTGGAGTGAAGGAGGAGAAAAAATGGAGGAATGAAGGCAGTAAAAAAGGTGTCCGATCCTATGATCAGAATAACAGCTGCTTTTTTCTCTACGTTAAAGATATTTATGTAGTAGTAGGAATAATGATAGATATACAGGGAGGTATAACTTAACTGAACGTGTGTGTGTGTGTGTGTGTGTGTGTACACGTATGAAAAAAGGTGGCAGGAGGTCGGTATGAAGGACGCGGCCTTACCTTGCTTCCCTTAATACTCACACCTCCTAACAAACTATGTTTGTTTTCTGATGTCTTTCTATCTCTCTTTTTTCTCTGCAAACAATCTGAAGGTGTTATGGTTTCTGTTAATGTGTATATCCTCTGATCTCCTGTTTCGGTACGGATGTAACAGTATATGAACGATACACACCTAACGCTCAACTGTGGGTGCGTGTGTATGCGCGCTGAGAGGAGCTGTGCAGGTTCCAAATGGCCTACACTACAATAGAGCCAGACGAATAGAAATACAATATTTTAAAAAAATGATATCAATGCGTAGAGAGAAGAGAAACACCATCAATCGGTGTGATACGGAGATGGGGATGGGATTGAGTAGACAGTGAGGCCACGCACAAGCAGGAGCGTAGTAGTGCGGCATTCGGGGTGATGCAGCAGTCATATATATGTATATTTATGTGTGTGTGTCTGTGTGATTACGTTAGCTGATGACATACGTTAAGACCCCGATAGACAGGCAGGAGGATGGGCAAGGAGAGGGGGGAGGGGGCACACTCGGCTGTGTCTGCCTGATCCATGAGCGTCGCCTTACCCACGCACGGAGGATGGAGGAAGTGGCATCTCTGAGAAGAAGGGCGCTACGCTCGGAAAGTTCCGTGTCTGCACGGCGAACATCTTGTAGCTCTCACCCATCTCGTCCTTGTCCATGAGGCGGCGGTAGTTCTGCAGTATCTTCATCGCACTCTTCGTCTCTTCATCCTTCACCACATGTGCCAGGCGCACATCAATGCCATTCAGCTGCAGAAAGTCGTGCTGCGTGATCACCGGAAACCACTTGAGGTGCCGCCGCGCAATCTCCAGCCGCTCCAGTGCCCACCTCAGTTGATTAAACGCGACCCAGCTCGAGAGATCCACCTCACCGGGGGAGAGCAGCGGGTCCACGAAACGGTGGCCACGGATACCCCGCAGCGTGCTCTGCATGTTCTCGTCCTTGCCGTAGTCAATGATAAGGCAAGCAGCCTTCTGGCAGTCGATCATCTTACGCATAATGACCTCCATCGTTTGCATTCCCACCGCATTCACCTCCACACAGTCTCCGATCTTCCCGCGCTTGCGCACATCATCGGGGATCAGATACGCGGACATGGTGCCGGAGGGTGCGTGCACGAGCCTGAAGTGTGCCTCCGTCGCTGGGTCATCGTCCACCTCTACGCAGGTCTCCACCCACCCGCGCTCCGTGAAGCGGAACTGCGCGACCGGGAGGGCGTCAAAGAACTCGTTTGCGATGAAGATGGTGGGCTCCAAGGCGAAGGGGAGGGACTCGACATCCATCCACCACTTGATCTTCCCCTGGGCAGTCTGAAACTCCGCGAGGGCGGTCTTCTGCTCCTCCCGGCGCGCGGAGCCGACCTCGACGAGGTGGATCTGCAAGAAGTGGAGAAAGTGAGGATTGGCGTAGCGGATCTGCCCGAGCATTGTCTTCATAAGTGTACCCTTGCCGGGGCCGAGCTCCACCAGATGCAGTACACGAGGGGTGCCCATCTTCTGCCACACATCCATCACCCACGCGGCAAGGATGTCGCCAAAAAAAGAGATCTCCGCGGCCGTGATGAAATCGGCCTTGTCACTCCCGATGACGTGGCGCTTGGATGCGTAGTAGCCGTGCTGTGGGTGTGTGAGGCAGTCCTTCATGAACTGGACCATCGGGTAATAGCCCTGCGCAACAACCTTGTTGATCAGCTCCGTGCAGAGCGGCGTCTGGAACTCCTTGTTCTTTGAGGCCACCGTGGCCCTGTCTGGGGTGGACATCTCACTTGCATGGAGGTTTGTCGCGAGCCGGGGAGGGGTTGTGTGAAGGGCACGCATGGAGCCAAGGATGGGGTCCCCTACCCTTGTAGCACCTCTATATATACGCATCGCTTCGGGGTCTTTTTGGATATGTGTGTGTGTGTGTGTGAACTGAAAAGAGGGAGAAAAAAGGTGCTCCTGTGACGGTGTCTGGGGCCCGTCAGTACCACGCGCTGGTATATGGGCCCAGTGCGAGTGAGGAGGAACGACTAATTGCACTTCTCCGCAGAGAGAGAGAGCGAAGGCGGTGGAATGAGTGAGTGTGGAAGTGTCACGAAATGGCAGTGAAATCATTGTGAAAGAGTTGTGAGTACATTCCAGCACACACAAAACAGGGGACAAAAACGTGTGCATGCACACAGAGAGATAGTGAGAGAACTTGCACTGAATATAAGCAAGACACGTGTCCGCCTTGGAGTTGGCCCACTGCCCCGTCCTCAAGTGGCACTACAGCGGCATCACATCCTCCACGTCCTCGACATCCCAGGTACCCCGGCGCTGCTGTGCCACTGCACCCGCCGTCACTGCACCCTCACGCTGTGATTCCGAGAGCGGCACCACCTCCTCCGCGCCATCTCCCCACCACACCGTAGACTCCCGCACGCCCTCCCCTCCCTCCTCCGCCTCTCCGCCAGTGATGACAGCGGAAGCACAGGTGAAATCCTTGTAGGAGCTGGCCAGCGTGGCCTCCGTGGATGCCGGTAGCTGGACGGAGGTGCCGGCTCCTCGATCGATCAGGAAGGACCGAGGTGTTGAGGGTGCCTGCGAATGGCGGCCATGGCGGCGCGGACGGTGCGGAGGTGGCACTGCCAGCGGGTCTGCGTCCTCTGCAAGGTTACCTCCCAGAGAAGCGGATGTGGCCGAGGAGGAGGATGAGGAGGAGGTGCTGAAGTATGAAGACGACGCGGTGGAGGAGGACTCGCTTTCGCCCAACGTGAGCGGCTCAACAGTGAAGCCGCCGTTGCGCAGTGCAGCGCGGTAGTCTGCGGATCGGTGCTTCAGAGGCCCCCCAGATTCGGGTTCGTGCACAGCTCCGGCCTCGCGTGGTCCCTGTTCGTCCGCAGCTGGCCCTACCGACTGTCGCCAGGCGTGAGTGTGGATCCAGTGCGAGGGTGGGCACGAGCACACGCAGTGCGGCCACACAACCGCCTCCTCCCTCTCTGCAGGACGGTGACGTGGAGCGGAGGGGCACACAAGACACTTGGTACTGAAGAAACAAGACAGCACCTGCGATCCAATGAGCCCGTTAGGGGTGAGGTAGTGCACCGGGTCTGTGCGGGAGAGCGTGTATGGCGCCACCGGCACGGTGCAGGGCCAGTCCGCCTCTACCCATACCTGCGGACAGTCATCGATCACCGCCACGCCGCGGGCCTGTCTGCCTCGATCTCCGTTGCCGTCGTAGCCACTGCGGACGAATACGCAGCCCATCCCACTTGCACACATAGGTGGGGCAATCCGGATGCCAGTGCTGGCGGACGAGGTGGTGGTTGCGCGCGGTCTGGTGAAGCTGTAGCAGCGCTGTGCCTGCCGAGAAGCAACGAACTCACGTGCGGCCACTCGTGTCGCAAAGGTTGGTAGGCTGTTGTACAGCCGCATCACATCACGCGAGCACTTTTTAGCATTCATGATTCGGTTGCGATTGTGAAAACGGTCTGCGGCTGTGTCGTCGTGACGAGTGGCAGTGACATCTAACTGGTCCATTGCGACAACTTGACGCTCGCGATCAGGGAACAGTATGCCTTGCGGGTCCAGCACCTGTGAGAGGATCGCCTCCGCGCGCAGCCGAGTGGACTTGGTGACCAGCACAAGTGGGATTCCCCACTCACAGGAGATGCAGTAAAGCAGCTCACGCATGCCTGGGCGGACATATATCATCTCGGTGCAGGGGGGCTGACTCATGTCTGGCATCCGGCCACCCACATCCTGAGCAACGTGGTAAGTGACAGGACGGCACTCCTCGTAATGTGCGTTGGGAACACCGGACTGCTCAGGGGCGGCATTCGCGGCCAGTAAGGCGAACCGGATAAGCTCCTTGTAGGAGCTTCTTTCAGAGCGGCGTACACCGTCCCCAGCGCGTCCATCTCCGGGCGACGATACGGACGCACTCCCACTGGTACTGTTCGTGCGCTCCCACTGCAGTCGCCGCAGCTCCTCCGCTGAGAGTGTCACCGCGTTGTCGACGATAGTGCGGTCCATGTCCACCAGCAGCATCTTTCCCTGGCGCAGATAGTTCCACAAGGGGGAAATGTAGAAAGAGAAGGAGGTAACCACAAACCTGGAGGACTGCACCACCTCCTCCACACCGCTTGCCTCCCGGGAGGGCTGCTGCTCAGACCGTGAGCGTCGCGAGATGGTGTGAGCCCTGCTAGAGGGTGTACCCATGGATGGGAGGAAAGTGGTGGCGGTCTGCCTCAGTGTCACTCGGGCGATTGGCTTCCCGTGAAGTCCATCCACCAGCAGGGCGTCAAGGCGTGAGGAGCGCGCCAGACGGAACTCGTTCTTCAACCGCTCATTGCGGTGCATGTGCTCCTCGTAAGACGAAAGCTCCTTCCCAGAGCGATAGAGAGACCTCTCATTGTAGGATTCGCCCTCGTCGGAGCGGCCACCCTTCGCTATCCCATAGGCCGCCCCTGCCGCAGGCTCACACACAACACTGTCCTGTGCTACCCCTCTGTCCCTCCCTTGCAACCAGTGCACCGACCCCTGCACGCCAAGATGCTCAAATCGGTCGAAAATGAATGGGTCCGCGTCGTCATCGGAGAGCGTACCCTGTGCCTCAACATCTGCCCGTGCCCCGGGGCCTTGCAGCGGAGAGTCAGTGCAGTGGTGGCGGCCCTTGCCCCCGCCGTGAGGGACGCCAGTGTGAAGGCTGTCGTGCAGCCCCTTGTGAGGCCGACACTCACGAACCGCACACACCACCACCTCGCTCGCCTCTAGCAGTGCCCCATAGAGAAGCTGCTGGCCCTTGTAGTTGGCGGTGGCCTCGATGGGCAGATAGGCAGCAGTGTGCGGGTCTCCGCTGCCGCCGTCGCTATCACTGTCGCTGTCGCAGAGGCGGCTGTCCGTTTCGTCCTCCTCCTGCGCCTCGAAGGTGATGTCTCCAACGTCGGCATACAGCAGCTTCAGAGGGAGAGTGATACGCGTGCGGGGCGCCAACGCTGCACGCTCTCTCTCCTCCTCTGCCTCCTCCGCTCCGGGCAGGAAGGCATCCACACTCTGGCCGCGAGCTACCCAAAAGTGCAGCCGGGCGAAGAGCTCCATAGCGAAGGCAGTGTCCCCGTCTGAGGGGGCGCTGGCACCCAACTCCCCTGCCGACGCCCGGTCCCCCTCCACCTCACCCTGGGCCTGTTCAGACCCATCAGCGTCGCCGGCGGTGTCGGAGATCGCAGAAATGCTCCGCTCAACGCCTCGATTTGCTGCAGTTTCCGCGGGCCGCACCAGCACGCTCCCGCTGCTCACCTCGTGTCCGCTGTTCGGTGGCATCAGAATCGTTTGCTCGAACGCAGAGAGCATGAAAGGGTGCAGTGGGCCCCAGGTAGAGCTGGTGACCGAGTGCTCCATGCTCTTGTCATCAGGGGCATCCCGAATGTAGCGCGCCTCCACGCCCAGGTCTGCCCCACTCGGATCACTGGACCTGAAGGCAGCAGTGCAGTAGCTCGAGTGCATCACGATGAACGCAGGTGTTCCGTGCTGGGGTCGGCAGCTCTCACCACCTTCATCCCCACTGTAGCTGGTTTCATTCACGCTCTCCCACGCTGCCTCTTCAGCCACGTCAGGCCGGGCGCGGATGGGCCAGTTAGTGCCTTTGTCACCGGGTCGGTCGTGCTGGCGGAGGCCACAGAAGGAACTCTGCTGTCGCGACCACTCCAGTGTCGTGTTCGCGGAGACGGGAAAGGGCCGCATAGTCAAGCGAGGGGCTGAGCTGCTCACCTGTGCGCCAACTTCGTCTGCATCCTCTACACAGGCGACAAAGATGAACTTGCGATTCCCAAAGCAAGGTTGTGCATGTTGACAGGCACCAACGGCACGACTGGCGATGACCACGTAAAACCACCCCTCGTGCTCATACTCACGCTCGGCTGCGAAATCCGAGGCCGCTGCGCCGCCAGAGTCTGCAGACACGCCCTCCCTCTCCCTCTCCTTCTCCACCTCCGCCTCCTCGCTCTTCATCCCATCCAAATCGCGGAAGCCTGCGGCGCCCCTGGCGGGACTCCAGGAAGAGTACAGATCAGCTGCAGACCCCAACGCACGGTCCTGGAAGGCGCGATAGCAACGGCCAGCGACATAGGGGCTCTCGTCGTCCACGCTGCGAACGTGACGAGCGTAGATAATGCAGCGCGACATGAGACCGAGCGCGCAGGCGGTGGGGCTCAGGCTCGAGGCCAACTGCATAAAGTGATGGAGCGGTATAGCGCACGCAGCGTCCCTCCGGCCACTGCTGCCCCTGCTGGAGGTGCTGCTGGCGGTCGCGGTGGTGTGATCGAGAGGAGGGGGAGGAGGGGGAGGAGGGGGTGGCAGAGGCGGTGACAGGGATGAGTGGGCCTCGTCGGCGTCGCTGCCGTCGATGGGTCCCAGGGGGATGTTGTGGGCTGGGGCCGCGTGTTGTGCTCCTGACTGTGAAGAGCGGGGCGACGAGCCGTGTCTGGCAATTGCAGGAGTGAGACCAGGATTGTTTGTCAAGGTGAACGACCGAGCACCAGCACACGGCATTGGGCTGGCAGCGATGGCAGAGCTGCTGGTGCTCGGGTATCGCTGCAGCGGCACGGCTTGCCGCAGCTCGTCATCCTCCACCCCTAATGTGGCATCGGGGTTCAGCATCGCCGGGGAGTTGTCCAGGCACCACGACGGCATCCCACCCAAACGCACGTAGCCCTCGTCTAGCATCGTACTCTCGCCACCCTCCGTCTCCAGGTCGCCCTCCTCCACGTCATCATCGGCGAGGTCCTGAAAGCGATCCCCCGTCCCCCGGAGCCGCTGTTCGCGGCGCAGCTTCCGCAGGCGCCGCAGCTGTGAGGGCGTCATGGCCACCGAGTGCTGCCGTGACTGTGTCTGTAGCCCCCCCACTGCCGCCGCACGGCTGGCGGAGGCGATTTGCTGACTGACCTCGTCACTCCACCAGGACTGGATGAGGGTCGAATTCGATGGGGTGCCAGCGTCGGGGGTGGCGGGTGGCACCACCTGGGACGAATGGTGGAGAGTTGCGAGCGATACAGAGAGCGTTGATGTTGCTGCCTGTCGACTGGCGGGGTCCCGGAAGCGTGAGAGTTGCCGCTGCAGCGGCGCTGCGGTGAGCGTAGCTGCCAGTGTTAATGGGGATTGAAGCGGGGTCTCCTCAGGCTGGGAGCGCCACGGGAGGACATCGCAGATGGAGGCAAAGTTGGGGACGGACTCGCCGGAGCGTTGACCAGAAGTCTGGTGTCCGTCGTAACGTGCATCACGCTCCTGTGCCTCCAGGCCGGTGCTGTCCTGGGGTAGAGACCAGCAGGGGTGCTCCCCCTCCCCGCTGCTGCGCACACTGGCCTGATCGTGCTGGCCCACAACGTGATCGCTAGGGTTCTCTATTGAGTCACTGCCATCTCGCTCACAAGTGCCCCACTCCCTCTTCAGATGCCGCAGTGCCTCCGACTCCGCTGCCGCCAGAACCTCCGCCTCCAGAGTGCTCTCCGCGCCACGCGTTCCACGATGAAGCCAGTGCAGCAGCATCAAGTCGTTCACGCTGGTGTCCACCGCTACGTTGAGAAACTGCTGGAAGAGTGCGTTGACGAGGAGCCGACGTAAGGCCTCCACATGGTGGGCCACATCATCCTCCTTCTCCTTGTAATCCGTAAAGCTGCGGCGGAGAATTCTTGGAAGGCGGGCCCGCTTCGTGCTTGTCGGACATGTACGCGGGAGCTCTGGCCGCTGTGGATGGTCGTGACGACGACAACGGCGCTGATAGCTTGATGTAGGCCGGCTGCACGTGGCCGTGGACAGCGGCGAAGCCGGCGACTGCGCTCGCTGAGAGGGTTGCGTAGAGCTGGCACGAGAGGCACTCTGTTTAAAATGACTTCTGAGCAGTGAGCCGCGGCGTCGGTGGCGGCGGCGCGGACTGGGGGCTGCAGCGGGCGTCGTGGCCCCGGGCGCCGTTGTCGTATCAATGGAGGAGGGGGAGAGGAGCGCCTGTGCAGTGCCGGCGTGCTCGTGTGGACGGGGGTGGCTGGGGTCAGCGCCACTGCGGTCTGCCGCGCTCCTTGGGTCTCTCACTGGTGCCCTGGAGCGCTTCCGGCGGCTACGTAGTGGTAGTGGTGGTTGCTGACGCCGTCGCTGTCTGCGAAGTAACCGCCGCACCCTCTCATGAGCGAGGCTAGTTAGCGTGTGGTCGCACCGCAGCTTCGCGGCGGTGGCCGCCATTGCCGCGTGCCAGGCAGCGACCAGTCTGTGCGCGATGTTGAGCATCCCGCGGGTATAATCCTCCAGGAGCGTCGAGGCGCTACTCAGCTCTGCCAGTACGTAGCAGAGGAGCTGCAGGCGGCGCGAGGTGACTGGCAAACGATGTGTCTGGCTCGCCATCAGGGCGAGCGAGGAGCTGCCACGGCCTTCGGGCGCTGCACTCTCTGTGACAGTGGTGATGGATGGACACGTGGGGCCTGTTTGAGTGAAGTTGCCATAGTCCACTCCATCAGCACGGCTGGCGCCTGTCACACGATCCGCAGCGAGAGGGGGCGGGTGGTGCCGAGGAGAGAAGGGGAGCGTCACTGAGAGCGGCGAGTACGAGACGTGGCTCACGTGTGAGTCAGTGTCAGAGTTCACGTGTCTACCATCGTCATCATAGATATGGTCGCTCCCGCTGCTGCTATGAAGGCGATTGCTGCCCGGAGTGTGTCCACCCATCGTGGTAAGCGGAGGACTCCAGGGCCTTTGCATTCCCCCTTCTCCACAATGGTCAAGGTGAGCCACACCGTACGCGTCCACTCGTTCACTCCTCTCTCTCTCCCTCCTTGGTACGTGTATCAAGGCGAAGAAGTGGGAAGCGGCGGGTCAACAGGGTGATGATGGGGAAAGAAATATATGTAAGTATATTGGGCGATAAAGTACCTTGACAGTCCTGTTACTTCCTCGTCCTCGTCCTTCAGGCAATCCTTGCAGATGGTGTGTGTGTGTTCGCGAAGGGGGGATTGTAATGGTGAGGGTGACGAGGGAGACAAAGCCGGGGTCTCAGGACGGAGGGGGGGGGGGGGGGGGGAACAACCACAAAAAAAAACCCACTTCGTGAGATGTCGTAGGCGGGGAGGAGGGGGG
>JAODGE020013213.1:0-11229 GCA_027574965.2 Ecitophya simulans | reverse complement strand
TGACAATGAGTATAATTTTTTTAAAGGTTTTTAAAAATTAAAACCTAAATACACGTTTCAACTTTAGTATAGGATCACGGTGGCACATTGCAACATCGAACATAACGACGGATATCCTTTGTAGCGCGCTTCAACTTCCCGACGATAACTCACGAATTGCTAGACGCGTGCGACGTGTGCGATAGCAATTTTGATGCGAAGAACACAAATTGTAGGCAAATAGCACAGAAGAAACATTCAGTTTGGAACTTTATGTTTATGAAGGAGTATTTATGAATAAAAGGTACATAACGTTAAAATAATTTGAAATACACCCTGTTAATATATAAAAAAAAACAAACAAAGAAGTCTTCTATAAATGTTTCTACAGTCTTCGTTTTTCATCAAACTTTAGTCGGCAATCAGCTGTGCTGAAAGCAGTGCGTAACTTCTAACCTCAAACACTTTCTCGTTTCGTCTTGTATACTTGTTGGTTGTTTCAGAAATGTTTAAATTTTTTCGAGACAATCTATGGGGTTCGTCCGAGACCTCCAAAATTGTTGAAGACGCGTACAAAAAACTTGCCCTCGCTGAAGAAGCGGAGAATCCAGAGCAAGAATCCGACGACGAAGACCTTCAATACCAACTCGCCCATGAAACCGGCACAATAACACAGACTGGTAACAATACGTACGAAATTGATGGTAGATACAAATTTACATCGGAAGAAACTTTTGTCGTCGGCACAAAAGTTTCTTTCACCGTTTACAAAGATTCACATAAAGTAATTAATGTCAGAGAGGTTATCGATGAATGGGGTGCTGAACCAGCAGCACAAGCTGCTGGCTCTTGGTTTCTCAGAACAATCATTGTGCATGTCTCATGCAAAACTGGTAGGAAGTTGATGGCAGACCCTGGAAGCATAGAGATTGATCTCAACCAGACCAAATCAGAATTTATCCCAATCGTTGGTGATTATTTGGAACTTGAAGCTAAAGTTGAGAAAGATTCGAATGTTCTTAACTTCAGTGGAAGGATTCTCGAGATACTTAAGGTTAGACCAGTCAGGGCACAGATGAAAGAAGGCCGAATACACAAATTCAATGACAAAGAGTACACTGGAGTGATTAATCGGGACATATGGTTCAACAAGGAGGCGCTTCTTAATGGATACATACCAAAGATGGGTGATAAGGTGATTGTAGAGATAATTGAAAGCAATCAAGGTGAATGTCTGTGGCGCGCCATTAAAGTTTTATTGCAAAGCGCGGCGAAAAGTGCATCGTCGAAACTATTCGGCAATTTGAACAAACTTCCGAAGTATCTCCACTGCAAAGACGGCGTCCGCATCTCGGACAACATCAGCATAAAATCGAAGAGCTTTCAGGAATCGCACGCGTTCAGTTTGTCTGTTACGAACGAAAAATACGAAGATGTAACTCTAAAGGATCTCACAATCGAGGGGACCATGAATCAGACCAGGTTGCAAGGCGCTAGGGTGAAGAATCAAGTGCTTCAACCGAACGAAACTACGAAGTTCAACTTTGCCGTTGCGCATAAGTCGTTTGGAAAGACCCAGGAATATATTCTCTTCCATTTCGACGATGTGATTGTCGGTCGCGTCGTCACAATCATCCTGGAAGGAACGCACGCAGCCAAACCACCGGGCAATTCTAATTTCGGGTCCGGAGACAAACTTTACCACAACATGAAGAGGCGTTTAGGGGAGCAATATGTCCAACCCATTCGCGGCGAGCCGATTCGAGCCGCGCCGAGGTTTCAAATCAGGAGACTTAGCGAATGGAGGATACCGACGTCCATTTACAATTTGTTCTTTAAATACGACGATCTGCAAAGTCAGAAACACAATTTCGCCGAGGAGTTGTTGAAGCTGAAGCCCAATTTGGGAGAAGGCCTCACGTTGGCCAACTACGAGGAGCGCTTTCACACCCTCGTGTTCCTCGAGGAGCTGTATCACACTCTAGCCATGCGAAAGTACGACATGGATCGTGCTTGCTTCGTCGAGGACGGCGAGTTTTTGATTCTGGAGATGCCCGGTTTGGCCGAGAGCAGACCGTCGATCATAGTCGGCGACCGAGTGACTGCCAAGTGTCTCACGACGGGCAGTCACTATGAGGGATTCGTGCATCATTCCATGAGCAATTACCTGAAATTGAAATTCTCCAAGGCGTTCCATCAGGATTACAGGGGCGAGGATTACGAGGTGAGGGTGGTCGCCTCGAGGACGACGTTTAAGCGCGAGCACGAGGCGATCTATCGTGCGGTGAAAAGTCTCGGCGAATTGCTGTTTCCCAATAGGGTGTTCAAGAAGAAAGCTCAGGTTAAGTTCACCTACGAACCGTACGGAGATACGCCGCCGAGTGGTGCGCTGGAGAGGATGGCGATCGACGAAAAGCCGGCGGGTACGCCGACAAACAATGGCACCAGAAGAGACTTGATCAGGAAGATGAACGCCATGATGGAGAAGAACAAAGCCGCCGCTGGTAATGCCGAAGCGGATGAGAGTAAACAAGAGGGAAAGTCGTCCGCGCATCGCCCGCCGAACAATAAGACAGTATTTAAACTAGAATGGCATGACACGAGTTTGAATTACTTTCAAAAGGAGGCTGTGAGAAATATTCTCCTTGGGGAATCTCGTCCGTTGCCGTATATAATTTTCGGGCCGCCTGGGACGGGAAAAACCGTCACCATCATCGAGTGCATCCTTCAAATTTTAAGGATGGTTACGCACGCGAGGATACTGATTGCCACGCCTTCCAATAATGCTGCGAATTTGTTAACCATACGGTTGATTAACAGTGGCGTTATCATTCCGGGAGATCTCGTTCGTCTTGTCTCATTCCGAGTGATCCATGACGGGTTGATACCCGATTGTATCAGACCCTTCTCGGCCACTGCCAGTATCGCCCGAGAAGGTACGACCGCCGACGAGAATTGCGTTGGTAAGGACGGTTATGTCCACGACATGACGAGCACGCAGTTTGCAAGGCATAAAGTCATCATCGGGACTTGCAACGCTCTGGGTGCTATGCAGCATTACAACTTCAAAAAGGGGCATTTCACTCATATCATTATCGACGAGGCCGGGCAATGCACCGAGCCGGAGATGATGATTCCGTTGTCCTATGTGGATGAAATGGAGGGGCAGATTATTATCGCCGGAGATCCCATGCAGTTGGGGCCCGTCGTGCTGTCCGACGATGCCAAGGTCTTCGGTCTGGAGCAGACCTATTTGGAGAGGTTGATTATTCGGTTTCCGTACATTAGGGACAGCAGCGGATTCCCTAACACCGGCGGTTATGATCCGCGTCTGGTCACCAAGCTGCTCTATAACTATCGTGCCATGCCCGAGTTGCTGGTCATTCCTAGCAACTGTTTTTATCATAACGATTTACGTCCGACGGTGAGTGCAAGACATTCGAAGAGGTGGCGTCATGGACGTGGTGTGATGTTGTAGATTTCGGAGACCGACTCGGACGAGGCTAAGTTCTTGAACAAGCTGGCCGAGATGTTGCCCGGCTCGAATGGAAGAGTGCCTTCGCTCGTTTTCCACGGTATTAACGGAATGAATCAACGCGGGGATGATATGCCCTCGTGGTACAACTTTGATGAAGCGTCTCAGGTGTTTTACTACGTTAATCAGTTGTATCGTTTGGGCGCGAAGTCATCGGACATTGGCATTATTACACCCTACGTGAAACAGGTAGTATTTCTATGTTAAACGGTGTAAAGGTGCCTGAATTATTATTTGTCTGTCGTCAACAGGTTCGTCAAATCCGGCAGTTGCTCAACGAAGCCGAATTTGTCATGCCCAAGGTGGGGACCGTCGAAGAATTCCAAGGTTTGGAATACAAGGTTGTGATTTTATCAATTGTACGCACATGTTCCGACGATTTGAAGTTCGACAAGCGCTATGTTCTTGGTTTCATCTCGAATCCGAGGCGGTTTAACGTCGCCTTGACGCGAAGCCAATGTTTGACTATAGTGATTGGCAATCCTCATTTGCTGCAACTGGACAACCACTGGAATATGGTGCTGACGCATTGTCGCAATAATAATGCTTATGTCGGCTGTGAGTTGAAATGATTGATTTTATCGTTTTCACTAATTTCTTATAAAAAAAAAGAAATTTGATTATTAAAATTTTACACTTTTCACATTGTTGTAATGCCATTCGGCTATACCGCGTCCGCGAGTGCAATTTACTCGACACACTGTGAAGCGTTCTATTAGACGAGCTTCAATGTCGTTGCCTTTGAAGTGTTCGCATTCGTGAAGCGTGCTGACGGAACAGTCGTAGCGTTTTAAGTTAGCAGTGACGGAAAATGACAAGTCATTTGGTGGTGCGCCGTGTTCGCCGTGCTCGAAGAGGCGAAGATTGCAGCGCGTTATGCGGTGAATTGTACGCTCTGGTGTTACCAGGTACCCCATAACTATGTGAGATGTTGTACAGGGTTGGCTGATAACCGCGACACAGATTCGCGTATTGTCTTCGAGATAGATTATGTGGAAGGCGTAACGATGCATTAGAGTCCAGTCCCTTTTATGTCCTATAAAAGAATTATATATTTGTTTGATTAACTGTGTATCAATCACAATACTAACCAAAACTGTGGTTCCTAAAGGAGGCCATGTCAAGATTATGTGTCTCACCGTTCACTTTCAGGGTGCCTTTCAGGTTACCCATTTGTTCGTAGTGTGTTTGGTGTGCTCTGCAAGAAAATGCATTGTCGATACTTGAAACTATTTAACTCTGGTGTCATACCTTCTTAAATTTAGGAACAATTCGTATGACCACGGTTCCCTGGCGATTGCGTCGGCAATCAAACGTTTGTCCACACCGGTATCGAATAAGAAGTGTGGATAGTTTGATGTCCACTCTGCATCTAGTTCTACAGGTATCAAGTTACTCTTGGAGTCCAACCACATCAGCCCATTATAAGCCACCGTCCACCTCTTCATAGGCTCCACCATTTTCATATGAATGCCACCTCCTGCGTAAATGTTTTCTTCTCTGGATTTACTCACGTCTAGACATGTTTTGGGCAAATGTTCGCTTCTCAGAAGACCAAGTCCTGGCACGACTATGTAGAAAACGCCATTGATTTTCTCGCACTGGCGCCGTTCCACACCACCGCATAAGTAGTAGCCGTTTTTGTTGTCTACAGCTTGAAAGCATACTGCGTCGAATGCCTAAACACAAGATACGAGTTTATAAGCATTGATTAAGTTACGGCATCTTCAGATTATGTACTTACCTTCATATCACTGGAAAGAGGCTTACACAAGTCCAAGTGATCATGACAACCTTGCACGTTCGTCCCGAGTCTGGTATCAGTCTTTCTTAAGCCATACAAAAACTGTCGCACGTGCAAAAGTATCAAGAACCCGTAATATTTTAAATAAAACCATTTTCCTGGTTGGCTATAAACACCCAAAACCTTCCGCGGATCCTTTCTCTCGTTGTTAATCACGATTCCTACTGCAATAAGCAGAAATGACGCGACAAAAGTCCACGCCAAGTAACTCATTGCGTCTAGAGACTACACTAACGTAAATGACGTAACGTTTGCTATAAACTATACGCATCGATAACGATATTTGATCTTTATTCGGCGATTAAACGATTCAAGTGCTTCCAACGGCTTACGACAGATTTACGACAAACTTTAGCGATTGCTCTGCTCGGCATTTAAAATACGTAGAACGTTAACAAAGTAATCGCGACTTAATTACGGCCTTGTCTCGTTTGGTCTTTGCTCGGCATCGCGACGCGGTAGATTTGCGGAGGTGTGCAGCACGCGAAGCAGTCCAGCCCAACTTTCTCACCATCTTCGAGCGTCTGCGGCAGGTGTTGATTTAATGTTTCCGGAAGGAAAAGGGAAGACACGCCGCCCATCACTAACATCGCGCCCATTATAATCAGCGGCAGAGTTAGCATATCGGAACCCTGACGAAAGAAATAACCGCATGATTTTTTTTTGGTTGATAATAAGCACGAAACGGTTCTTACCAGATAGTTCACCAAAGGGATGAAAATCGGCCCTAACATACCAACAACCGAGCTTATGCTCATGCCAAGGCCACGCACTACAGTTGGATAGAGTTCGGACGCCATTAGCGGGAGGACAACGAAACTTGAAGATATCCCCATCTTACCAATGCAGTATAGTCCCAACGTCACGACCGAATCTAGAAGTGCTTATTAATTGACGATATTTTGTAATTGATGGTTGTGATCACCGTTTTGCACTAAAAACGTCGCTAGACAAGCAGATCCGCCTATAACCATGCTCACACAGAGTGCCCAACGACGTCCCCAGCGTTCCAGCGAAGGCCAAAGGAATAAATACGTTGGTAACTCGACGGCGCCGGCTAGGAAAAAGTTCAGGAACTCGTCGCCACCCAAAGCCGGGGCGTAGTAGGACAATCCAACGTACACGCTCGTGTTCGTAAACCAGATAAACGTGATTATGATCGTCTTCCATCTGAGGTTAGAACTTCTAAGGAGATCGGACACGCCATATTTTCGCGACGTGTCTATGTTCAGTTTTTCTCGGTCGACTTTCCTCTTAAGATCAACCATGTAGCTCGAGGGCAGTTTCTTCCCATTCGTTCTAAAGTTCAATAGGTCGGTTTGGATCACGTGAGCCAAATTTCAGTGCGGTGTAGGTACTTAGCCATCTGAGCCATAATTTTCTCCGCTTCGAAGAACCTCCCTTGAGCGAGCAGCCACCTAGGACTTTCTGGTAATATCCACCAGTCGAGAAATAGCAGGAGGAACGGCACCGTTGTCACCAACGCTAGCAGTCGCCAATCTCTAACCGCCCAAACGATGACGGCCAAAAGCGTTAGGGATAGCGAGTAGGCAATGTTTATGAGGACAGTGACGAGGGTCCTGTGCTTGGGTCCGACGAGCTCTATGGCTGAAACGACGCACCGATTAATTTCGCGTTCCGGCCGGCACGCGATGCGACGTTTACCCAAGACGTACGGAGTTCCTAAAATGGCCGGCACCGTAAACCCGACACCGATCCGAAACGCCGTCCACATGACGAAATTCCGCGCGAACGCCGTCGCGATGCCGAACACGCACTGGATGAAGAGATAGATGAAGAACGCCGGCCGTCGGCCCATGCCGTCCTGCACGTGGCCGAAAACGTAGTTGCCCACCAGCCCGCCGACGCCGAGCAGGACGAGCGCCAGAGTGGCGGAAAGATCCTTATCGCAGACGAGCTGCCACTGCGTATAACGCGCTCGATTTATACGCGCGCGCTCGGCGATAAATTTCGTCGGCGCCGCGAGTTATGAGCGAGACGGCGCGGCACTCACCTGCGTGATGACAGTCTCCTGGTACACGCTGCGATCGAAGGTCCAGCCGCGCGCGCACGGTACCTGCCGGGCGTCTTTCGGCGGTCTGGTCCACGCCGCCGGCGTCGACGACATGTTCGCGTACTTTCTGTCGTACATCAGGCAGGAGCTGTGCTGCAGGACGCCGTCGCGCAACTCGAGCGGAATGCTAGAAACGTTCGGTCAGCTCAGTCTAGCGACGCGTCGGCCGCGCGGCCGGTCACCTGATGTTCTTCATCGCGTCGACGGCGAGCCCGTCCAGCTCGGGAATGTGACACCAATGCGCCGGCGTCGCCGACATGAACAACTGGCTGTAGGCGTGGAAGCCGCACGGAAAGACGCCGGGCAGAAGGACGAACCACAGGACCAGTTTCTGATACCTGCCGAATTCGCCGATGTCGGGGAGCACATCGTCTAGATCCATCTGGCGGGTCGACGCGACGACAACTCCGGGTTCGGGCACGAGGAGCACCACAATGATGGCTGGTGGACGTCGGGAGCAATTACGAAGCTAATGCAATTGCGAATATAATTAAGTAATTAATTGTCCGAGTAGGGGACCACCGAAATATATGTCAAGCGCAACGCTCCAATGCGTGGGTTGTAATCAATTTCATTTCCATCGCAATTTTATTGGCTTATTTTGCTCGGCGGCAACGGGTAATTTGAGCTCGTTTTGGCCTTTTCGAAACTTACACGCAAATTAAACGGCCGTTTGGCTCTGTGGAGGTGCGCGAGCGCATCGTCCCGCGTGTGCGGTATTGTTCGCTGGAAAATCACGGCCGTCGTTGTCTTCTTCCACACGGTTTCGCTTTTTGTTCTTTTATCGTGCGCGCTGTGTCCTCCGGGGACGGCGAGGCGCACACGCCGCATCGGTTCTCACACACTCCGCGCCGCCGAGATCTATCGAGAGTGAGGGCGTGTTTGAGCACGCCGCATCTTCTTCTGCGTTGACCCGTAATTAGGGCCGTTCCGGCTCTCGTTCGCCGCGCGGACTCCCATCGGGTCAATGCAAATCGCTCTCCGGCGCGAACTTATAATTCCCGAGCTATCGGCGTCGAACGAGCGCATTTCGCATTTTTACGCACGCCCACGCGCGCACCACGTTAAACCTAACCAAACTTCGCAACTCCCCGCCGAAAGTGCCCGGTTCGTAATCGGCGTTCGTGCATGCTCGATCGACGTCGTTTGTCTGAGTTATTGGCTAACCTAACCCAGATTGTGCGCTCGACACAAACGAACGTTTGAACTGTGCGCAAACGGCGCATTGTTTTAATCGACGCGCGCTGATGGAAATATGTGTCGGGACGCGCATTCGCGTGATCGATGCCCAATTGCTTTGCAAATCCGGCGAGTAAATCATTTTTGAGACAAATTAATCCGACGCTTTCGCGTCCTCCCACTAGGCGGCGGCCGCTTAAACGTCGGTTATTTATGAGATTAACTTTATATTTATAACTCGCGTCGTTCGCGAGCACGCGAGACTTCTGCGCGTTTATCCTCTGCGGCTCCGGATGCCTGCTGTTCGTATACAGGGCGCACCGCCATCACACCCTCCCGATCCTTATCTTGTATAAACAGACTCGATAATTGATAATCCAGTTCAGCTCGTCCCGAATGCCCGCTATGCGACGGCCAAACGTATGCGCATAATTGAATGGAATAAAAAGATGCGTTATTATGCGTTCTCGACGCTCGTAATAAGCGTTTTAAATTGTGCACGCGTGGAGTTCCTTTATGGAGCAATTATAAAACAAGCGCGTGCATTCTGTTGGCGCGCTCCGCGAATTCGTCGGTGTTTATCCTGAGTTTTGCGCCAAAACAGCGTGATTTATTGCCGGCAAAATGCTAAACCGTTTCAGAAGTATCTCCGACGCACCGGATGCCTCCGATTGTGAGACGAACGAGTTCGTTTTTTAATTTTCTCAGTAATTGAATTAGTCGCTTATTTTATCCGCTTCGAAGCGGGCCGTGGCATAATGACTCGTAAAACGTGCAAGTTTACGATGAGAAATACATATTTCGATGGTATCACAGCGCCGTATTATATTTCGGGGGCATTCACATATTTCATGTACGTTTGATGTCAAATCGAATTCGAGTTTGAATGCGTCGAAGTGTAAATCGCTTGGTGATCAGGTCATTTTTATAGTGTGGTTTCGAATATCAAAGTCCCAGTAAATAACGACAAAATTGAAATATTTTTGGCNTTGGCAAATTTGAAATGTTTTTAATATTTTTTATTTTTCTTTTACGCGTTACAATTTGCGTTTAAGAAAAAACATCTATTTTGCTACGATTTTCATAAAATTGTGTACTGCACAATTTGTTAATATGCTCAACCTTCAACAATATTGGCTCCTCAACTTCTTGAAATCCAAGCAGGCTAATTTTTAGTTAATTGTAAAAGATATCGGTAAACTGGTCGGACGGCAGCAGGAGAATACATAACTGATTAAATTGATGTTATATTTGATGAGAAACCGTCACATTTATAAAAATTTTAAAAAACGTATGTTACTTATTCCTCTACTCAAGACAATACATTTTCTTCCGGATTTTTTTCATCTCTATTTAGGATGATGCAGAATGTGGACAATAATAACAACAATTTGCCCCTGTGAATTTTCTCATCTCTATTTATTCAAAAATAACAATAAGAAATAAATACAATAAAACGCTCTTTGCTTATTACGCACTAACTAATTCTCATCCTGATTACATTACATATGAAAATTAACTCTTAAGCCACAAACGTTAATAGGTAAATATTTAAAAAGTTATTTTTGTGTTATTATGATTTCGAAAAAAATCCATTGAGAATTTATCATTGAGCACAGATTTGCGACGGGAAATGGCACGAATTTCACGATTTCGTGTTGCATTCACAATCAGTAGCGAAATAACGTGCATGCCTGCCTCGACGGCGAGACGAGCCGTTAAAAACGTACAAAATGTCGATGGCGAAAGAACAGTTACGTGGCAGAAGCGTCTGCCACCAGATATTAGAACGATACCGACGATAAGGATTGGTGTAACGCTCGGGACCGGCGACGGGCAATAAAAACTAAATAAAACGCCATTAAGCGCTGGAAAGGCAAATAAAGTTACCATCGCTGCCATCGCGGCAGTCCGCCAGCGCATCTGATAGGAAGTCATAACTAACGAAAGTGATAGCAATCAAAATATTTAATGACCCCGACGACGAACAATGTGCGCGTACGGCGAGCGAAAATTGTTTCGACGAAATTACGACGACGGCGCGCGGTGTTTGCTTAGTCCGCGTCGACACGACGTCCGCCTCGCGCTCTAATTGTTAATTAAATCGGCGTAGTTAATCAAAATTGATATCGGAATGCGGCAATTAGATTCGAGCCGCGAACGCGTGATGTAATTACGCGCGCCGGAGTGCAGCAACGCCGAGCGTCGTCGTCGTCGTCGTCGCTTCGCGTTTCGCTGAATGAAGCGGCGCACGCGCATAAAAGTCGCGCACAATGCGCTTCCCGGCAGCCGGCGCTTATCCGCTAATGGCTATCGAGGCGAGAGGCGCGATCGGATCGTTAATATGACGTTTTTTCGTCGTCGTCGGGGGAGATCGCGGCGCGGCGGACGCGGCGGTTCTAATCTCCCGTACGTGTGGCGCTCGCGTCGCGCCGCGAAGCGCATGCGTTTCCGCGACGCGTCGCGCGCGCCTCCTCTTGTGTTTTGATTCTTCGCGCGCATGGCGCGAGCGCCAAACCACACGTCGATCGTCGACGACGTGCGCGAGACGCGTCCGTCTCCTCGGCGCGCGCGGTTTTTCCAGCTCGCGTGCGGCGCGCGCCGCCGACGCGCACCGGTGGTCGTTAGTGAAATTAATCAGCGCGCGTTCAATTAATC